>FXXK01002557.1:52254-73065 GCA_900184695.1 Betula pendula | reverse complement strand
CTGACGGAAGTACTAAGTTGGTTTTGAGGTTAACTACAGGTACCACCTGTGATACGTTCCAAAAACAAGGTAGCTAATTGATAATCGGGTAAACCATAGGTACCAAAAAAGTGTTTAACCCTTTTTTATAAGATGTCTTAATATATGTTCTGTCATTTTCAGTAATTGTATTATCCCACCATCCTTTTAATTGTCATGTAAATCCTGTGATTAAGTTGTTACATATTCCATGATCAGTGACTGATAGATATTTTTGAGTTTTATAAACATTAGAAACCATTAACATTTCTTGCAAAACATTTAAAATTTCATATTTTGATAATTTATCAATATTTTATTCATATAATGCATCTAATGTGTAAGAAGCCCTAATTCCTAATTCTCGTTCTTCAAATTGTAAATCTGGGAGTGTGGGTTTAGGATACCAATTTATGGTTGTTGATGAAACATTTCTATATGTGGTATGATTACTTTTTATATTCCTCCCGGTTTGGCTTGGTTGGCCTCTTTGAACTCTATTTATCTCAATTTCTTGAAATTGTGATTGTAAATTATCGATATAATTATCAATTTTTTCTTCTAATTCACTATTCTCACTAATACCTTGTTTTCCTATGGTAGCAATTATTTTGGGATGAGTAGTATTATTTTGAGTATTATTTAATGGTTTACTATTTGAAGTGGATGGTTTATTTATATTTATAGTTTCTAGTCTTTTTGAAATTTCTTCTAATAAGGTTGTATTTTTGTCTTTTTTCAATGAGATTTGTAAATGTGAAGGAATTTCATGGGGTGTAAATAAATGGTATGTCTTTTTCCTTATCTGTGGGTTTTACTGTTATAGGATTAACCTGATTCTCAATTCTTTCTAACTTTTCTCCAATAATTTTTAAATAAGTATTTGTGTAGTTATTTTGTTGTATAATATTATCCATATTTTTATTTTCATCACTAAGACTAACATTTTTTATTGGAGAGGCAACAACTTGTGTTCCTCTATGATTTAATAAAATTGATTTATATGGAGGGTATTCTTCATGTATAACTTCATTATTGTCTTTTTTTATCCATCCTTTTGTAACTCTGCNCAATTTTATTAATATTATTGTCAAATGCATGTTCAAAACATTCGAAAAAATACATTTCAGATCTAACTTCTCTCATACAATTATAATAGGTAGTACGAATAAGATCTTGTTCTTCTAATGAAAATGTCTTAAAAAACCAATCTTTTTTTTCTTGATATGCTGGTAACAAAAAAAAAATTTCTTCTCTTTTCTTTATTGATTTCATATTCTTTTTTAATCATACATATTTGAGGATCTTCTAAGTTTGGTAATTCCATTTGTGATTGTGTGGATGAGGAAGAAGGATCTATATTTGATTTATTGAATAATAAGGGATATTTATCATTTTTCCTTTGCTTATTCCATCTAAATTTGTTTCTAATTGGCTAAGGTTGTATCTGGGTGGAGAAATATTTCTTATATGGATATTATAATCTAAAGAACCTGATACATAATTTCTAGAAAGCTGAGGATGATAACTTGATAAGCTAAGTACTAATCTTCTTTGAAAGGGGGTATAATATTATGAAGTGCTGGATACTGATCTTCTAAAAGGTTGAAAGGAAATGCTTATTGTACCATCTGGTTTTTGTGTAATATAATTCAAATCATTATTAGCATCATTTTCTATTTTTTAAGGCATAATTAAATTCTGTAAATTTCACTCATTTGCTAAAGTAATTTGATTCCAATTAATTTGTCTGGGGATTTGTATACTAGAATTTTGTGTACTGGCTTGTAATAATAAAGTTTGTCCTTTTGGGCTTTCTATTAATGCTTGGAGTTCTAATGCAGTCCTTATCAACTTATAATAAATTCTATAAACAACAGTTAAGGGTTGTGCACCTTTCATCATATTATATCCATGTGTCTTAATATTTAGTTCTAATGCATGCAATAAAGTGGGATCATACAATGATAATGAATAATTCGGATAACAATTAACTTTTGTTCTTTAGTGAGAGCATTTATAAATTTATCGGGGCATTTTTCTTGATTATGGTGAAACTTCATTTTTTTCATTATTCAAAACATTTTGTGAAACTTTTTCTTTTCTAATTCATCATTTTGAAACTCTATCAATATTATTAATATCATTATCAAATGCATGTTCAAGCCATTCGAAAAAAAACATTTTAGATCTAACTTCTTTCATACAATTATAATAAGTAGTACGAATAAGATTTTGTTCTTCTAATGAAAATATCTTAAAAAACCAATCTCTTTTTTCTTGATATTTACATAAAAATTTTCCTTATCTTTTCTTTGTTGATTTCAAATTCTTTTGCAATCATACATATTTGAGGATCTTCGAAGTTTGGTAATTCCATTTGTGATTGTGTGGGTGGCGAAGGAGGATCTATATTTGATTTTACTGAATAATAAGGGATATCGATCATTTTTCCTTTGCTTATACCGTCTAAGTTGGTTTCTAATTTTCTAAGGTTATATCTGTGTGGAGAAATATTTCTTATATGGGGATTATAATCTAAAAAACCTGATACAGAATTTCTAGAAGGCTGAGGATGATAACCTGAGGAGCTAGCTGCTGATCTTTGAAAGTGGGTATAATATTCTGAGGAACTGGATACTGATCTTCTAAAAGGTTAAAAGGAAATGCCTATTGTACCATTTGGTTTATATGTAATATAATTCAAATCATTATTAGTATCATTCTCTATTTTTAGGGCATAATTCGATTTTGTAAATTCCACTCATTGGGTAAAATAATTTCATTCCAATTAATTTGTCTGGGGATTTGTATACTAGAATTTTGTGTACTAACCTATAATAATAAAGTTTGACCTTTTGGGCTTTCAGCTAATGCTTGAGGTTCTAATGTAGTCCTCATTAACTTATAATAAATTTTTTATAAACCATAGTGAAGGGTTGTGCACCTTTCATCATATTATATCCATGTGTCTTAATATTTAATTCTAATGCATGCAATAAAGTAGAATCATACAATGATAATGAATAATTCGGATGATAATTAAAATAAATAGAACCTTTATAAAAAGATGATTCAATCATACCTAATACAGAGTCTTGAAAATTTAAATGTCTTGCATCTCTTAATGCCAATAATACACTAGTATTCAATCATTGTCTTGTTAATGGCTTAATTGCTACTTGAACTAATCCAACATGCATAAAAGAATATGTTTGTCTATGTATTAAAAATATTACAAATGCTTTTTCTGATACAAGGGAATGATATCGAAACAAAAGAACTGATTTCTAATACATGGGGCTAATATTTTAGAAGCTTAATAGGTGCTATTGGCTCTGCAATTTTTCCTACAAAAAGTTCTGTCTGATACATCGACTGAATGCTTCTTATATAGAAAAAGTGCTGATGAATAGTAGCTGTGAATAGTAGCTATGAATAGTATTGCGGGAATAGTAGATGAATAGTTGCTGCATGATATGAGTGGAAGAATACTGACGTTTTTGGCTTGTCTTTGTGAATGATATCTTGACTTGATATTCTGAGGCTTTTGTGAACTTGTAGTGGAAGTAGAAGCTGCCATGCCAACTAATGCTCTTAGATTTTGCTTCTTCTGTCGAATATAATGCTCTGAGATTTTGATTCCTTTTGTTTGATACTGTTTGTTTGACTGATTTCATTCTGACTGATTCCTTCTATTTGGTTTCTCTTGTTTGATATTGTTTGCTTGATTTTTTTTCGAAAATTTCGAATCTTGTCTGATACTTCAAAAAGTATTATGTCTTCTTTCATGATTATCCTTCCATGGCATTATCGATATTCTGAACTGTTTCATCATCAAGAGAGTCCCAAAAATTTCTATCTAATTCTTCATTTTCAAACATTTCTTCTTTTTCTGATGTTTTTAGCATTGAATAATATCCTAATGTCTGCTGACTCATATCCACATATATGCTAGTTGCCCAATCATTCTTAGATATTGTGAAGATTTTCATATGTCTGGTTTCCCCAACTAATTTCCATTCTAAAAGAAAATGAATTGCAGATGGTTTTACTTAATTCTTATTGCAGATTCTTCAATAGCATTTTATACAGATGTACATCAGAGTAAGAGAGGAAATAAATTCTAATTACAATCAATTATAATAAAGAGAAGATCATCCTATTCCTATGTGGGAGATCTTTTTCATGGTGCTGCCTTGTAGAGCTTCTAATCCCACAAAAGCTGGGCTTCTATTCCAAGTCAATCTTCTTGATGAGCAAGGCAAATATTGCCTTGCTATCTTGGATAGATCTTTCCTTGTATGGTACAATTCCTTAGCTGAAGAGTCTTTAGTTGTACGAGTTGATGTTGCTACATAATAGGCTATGTGATTTGTGGCTTTACCTTCACGAGCTGCATGATCTGTGGCTATGTGATTGGTAACAAACTTAGCTGCAACATCAGCTGAGTCTGATAGTTTAACATCCCCCCTCAAGTTGATAGGCGATGGAATCACCTTTAACTTGGACTTTAAAAAATGAAATCTAGCATTAGTCAATCCTTTGGTAAAGACATCGGCAACCTGATCAGCAATAGAAATGAAAGAGATGGAGATATCCTTGTTAAGCACATTTTCATGCACAAAATGGTAATCAACCTCAATGTGTTTTGTGCGGGTGTGATAGACAAGATTAGATGCTAAGGAAAGAGCATTGACCTTGTCACACCAAACAATGGGGGCAACAGCAAGAGAAATTTAAATTTCACAAAGAAGCATTCTCAACTAAAAAAGCTCAACAATAACAATGGCCAAGGAACGATACTCTGCTTCAATGCTTGAGTGGGACACCACAGGTTGCTTCTTAGCACTCCATAAGATCAAACAATCTCCAAGAAACACCGCAAAGCCAGAGGTAGAGCGTCGATCATTAGGGTTACTAGCCCAATCAGAGTCACAAAATGCATTGAGTTGTAGGGTAGATTTGGTGTAGAGTAAGCCATATTCAAGGGAGCTCTTAAGGAACCTCAACACTCGTTTGACAGCAAACCAGTGAGTGGATGTGGGATGATGGAGACGTTGACATAGCTGATTCACAGAAACGCAATGTCTGGTCGAGTGAAGGTACAGTATTGGAGAGCTTTGATGATACTGCGATACTCGGAGGGATCAAATAACAGATCACCATCAAATCAAGAGAGTTTAGAGCCTGCTGGACAAGGAGACTTGGCAGGCTTAGCTCCAGCCATTTTTGTGTGGTGGAGAAAGTCAGAAACATACTTTGACTAGCAAAGATGAATGCCCTCTACATTGCATACTACCTTAATGCCAAGAAAATAGCTCAAGGGTCCCAAGTCTTTGACTGGACATTCCTGTTGCATGCGAAGAATCAGATAACGAATCATGTGAAGGTGAGTTCCCATGATGATGATATCATCAACATAGATAAGCATAAAAAATTTAACAGAACCAGTACTACAGATAAAGAAAGAAGTATCAACAAGGGAAGCAGTGAAGCCGAGAACGAGAAAAAAATTGGACAATTGTGTGTACCAAGCTTGTGGGGCTTTCTTTAAGCCATAGATAGCTTTATTTAGTTTGCATACAAAGTGGGAGTTATCTTTGTCAACAAAGCCTTGAGGCTGTTCCATGTAGACTTCCTCAATCAAATACCCATGGAGAAAGGCATTAGAAATGTCAAGTTGCTAAATAGGCCAGTCAAAGAACATTGCCAATGCAAGAATGATGCGAATCGTGGATGGCTTGATAACTGGACTAAATGTCTCAGTATAGTCTATGCCAGACTTATGTTCAAACCTTTAGCCACTAGTCTAGCCTCAAACTTCTCCACTATCCCATCGGCTTTCCTCTTAATCTTATACACCCACTTATTATGGATAACATATTGCAGTTGTGGGTGTGGACATAAAGTCCATGTGCCATTGGAAACAAGAGCCTCAAATTCAGAACACATAGCAGCTCTCCACCTAGGATCAGTAGCAGTATTGCTATAGCATGAAGGTTTAGATTTAGGAAGAACAGAATGATAGCTAAGCAAGGGATATTTGGAGTGAAACATTTGAAAATCAGGATATTGTTTGGGCTTGAGATGACCTATTCTAGAACGAGTGGTCATAGAATGAGGTGGAGCAAGAGCCATAGGTGCAAACGAAGAATCGGAGCTCTGTAATGGAGGAAGGGCAGAACCAGGAAAGGGATTTAGAGGATCTTCATGGGATGTTGGCAAAGGCAAAAAGGCCAAAGTCTGACATGGAGCTAAAGGAGGGAAAGACTAATCTGCAGAATTTGAAGGCAGAGCATTTATAGATTCAAGATGGGCTAAATCAAAATCAAAAGAAGTTAAGGAGGGCTGAGACGCTACATAAGAAGTTTGGTTAGTGGGCACAACAGCATAATTCTGAGGCAGAATAGAGGAAACAAGCAAAGAAAAGGAAATATCACTTGTTGAAGACAACTTGGAGGGCAAGAGTGATGCAGCATGGTCCTTGGCAGGGAAAGAAGTTTCATCAAAGACAACATAGCAAGACAAATAGGCCTTGTTTGTGATAAGGTCAAGACATTTGTAACCTGCATAATTATAGCCTAAGAATGTGAATGGCTTGGATCTATAATCCAATTTGTTCAAGCCATAGGGGCGCAATAGAGGGTGACATAGACATCCAAAGACTCGAAGTCTTTGGTAGTCTGGTGTGCCCTTGTATAATTTCTCATATGGAGATAAATGCTGGAGAGTGGGAGTAGGCAATCAGTTGATGATAAACACGGCAGTGAGAAAGGAGTCCACCCAATATTGATTAGAAAGATGAGCATGGGCTAATAGAGTCAAACCAGTCTCAAGGATGTGTCTTAATTTCTTCTCAGCAAGGCCATTTTGTGGTGATGTGTATGGGCAGGTTTTTCTAAAGACAATGCAATGTTTTGCCAAGTAGGACTGAAATTGGAGGGAGGTATATTCACCTCCTCCATCAAATTGTAGTTGTTTGATGGTGTTGAAGAATTGATTTTCCACAAGGACTTTAAATTTGACAAAGGTATCAAAAGTTTCAGATTTAGTGTAGAGTGGATAAATCCAAGTAAATCTTGAGTAGTCATCGATAAACACCACATAATATCTATACCCACTTATTGATTTAACTAGAGAGGTCCATATGTCCGTATGGATTAACTGGAAAGGGTAATCATAAATTCTGTTGGATGATGCAAAAGGTTGTTTCTTACTTTCTCCCAATTGGAATGAAATACAAATAACACTTTTATTAAAATCAGTGGAAGAAACAGGCAACTTATTCTTTCTAATAACACGAGTTACAACATCAAAAGAAGGATGGCCCAATCGAAAGTGCCAAACCATAGATGAAGTTTTTATTCCAAACAAGGCTGTGAATGCCTTGTTGCCTTTATGAAAGTTCTTTCCAAGCCGTAGGGGATACATGTCGTTCTCACTCTTCCCTTCCAGGAGGATTGTTCTGGTCTGCAAATCAATGATATAGAAATGAGTAGCTGTTAAAACAAAATAACATGCATTATCAAGGCAAAAGCGTTGAATGGATATAAGATTTGCAGCAGCTTTAGAACAGTGTAACACATTATTAAGTTGAAAGGCAGAGTGAGAAGAGTGAAGATTTTTAGAAACCAAAGTTTGTTATAGCAAGAGCAGCTCCATTTCCTACAGCAACAGCATCATCATTCTGGAATGGTTGCTGAATGTTCAGATTTTCCATATTATGAGTGATGTGAGCATTAGTAGCACTGTCAGCATACCAGTGTTGATCTTCATAAGTAACATTGGTATGAGCAACCATGTAGCCAATTGAGGAGGAGAAGGACGTCCTTGGAAGGAGTAGTCCATCCTATGGTCGCAGTCAAGGGCTTGATGATTGACCTTACCACAGATTTGGCATGGGATCCAAGTGCTAGTGTTAAAGGGATTCTCTTGAGGCGGTGCTGGTTGAACCTGTGTAGCAGGGGAGGATCTCGCTGGAGCAACTATATGATATCGATCATGATATCGAAGAGCATTTGAAGCTGATGGTGATCTGAAGGGAAAGTTTCTGGAAGGAAACTCTGGGGGCTGACCTCGATTCTTACGATTAGAGTTGCGACCACCTTGCTTATGGTTGAACAGAGCAAAGGTAGTGGCATCCGCAGCTTGTTGCTAGTTGAGTAGCCTTTCATGATTCAAGAGTGCATCTTGAAAATCTTCAAAGCTGAAATCCTTGTCTCAAGTGACAAGGGAAAATGAAGAAACAAAGCTGGTAAATGAAGGGTTGAGGCCATTAAGGAGATGGGTGATTAAGTCATCATCGAGAAAGGGCTCACCAACCGCAGGCAATTGGTCAGAGTGTGTTTTGGCTGATTGAATGTAATCGGAACAAGTCTGAGAGCCTTGGTGGAGACTCTGCAATTGCTTTCTGAGGTTTTGAATACGAGACTTGGACTTTTTGGCAAATTGATTTGCTAATGTTGACCAGACTTGTCTTGAGGTGTCAAGTCCATAGACTGTGGACAGAACCTTCTTAGACAGTGTGATATTGATCCAACTAAGGATAGTTTGATCCTTTTTGTTCCAAAATGCAAATTCTGGATTGAGAGTTTCCTTACCACTGTCGTCAACCAGAAACTAAGGAGGGCTTGGTTCAGTTCCATCAACAATGCCCACCAAGTATTGGCTGCGCATGATGGGAAGGAATTGGGTGAGCCAGCTGAGGTAGTTGGGACCTTCAAGCTTATTAGTGAAGGTGAGATTTGGAGGGGAAACGGTGAGTGCAGTGAGTGTAGCAGTTGAAGCATTCGAAGATGATGCTTCCATAGTAACAAGGATGGGAAGGAATTGTAGGGCGTGTGCCTAGAAAAGCTCTAATACCATAAAAGAAAATGAATTGCGAAAGGTTTTACTTAATTCTTATTGCAGATGCTTCAACAGCATTTTATACAGATGTACATCAAAGTAATAGAGGAAAGAAATTCTAATTACAATCAATTATAATAAAGAGAAGATCATCCTATTCCTATGTGGGAGATCTTTCTGATGTTGCTGCCTTGTAGAGCTTGTAATCCCACAAAAGCTGGGCTTCTATTCCAAGTTAGTCTTCTTGATGAGCAAGGCAAATATTGCCTTGCTATCTTGGATAGATCTTTCCTTGTGTGGAACAATTCCTTAGCTGGAGAATCTCTTGTTGTACGAGTTGATGTTGCTGCATAATAGGCTGCGTGATTTGTGGCTTTACCTTCACAAGCTGCATGATATGTGGCTATGTGATTGGTAACAGACTTAGCTGCAACAGCAGCTGAGTCTGATAGTTTAACACATTCCACATTACTTATTCTTACTTTTTCAAATTAAAAAATTCTTACAGCTCTATACTTGTATAAATATTCTTCAATGAACAGATACATAACTCTTTTGCCTTGATCTAATAATCTACCTTCTCTATTTGTCTCTAGTAACCTAATACTGGAAATGAATATATGAGAGTAATATAGAACAAATTCGATTTTGTTGTTCCATTCTAGTGGAATCGATCCGATGTAGATAATTAAAGACTTATTCCTTCTTGTTGCTAAATGAAACTCATGCTCTACTATTTCTTTTAATTTTTTGGGAAAGTCTTCTAGTTGATTTGCTGCCGTGATAGTTATTGAGTGGATTATACCAAAGTCTAATAAAAATTCTATTGTGATGGGAAATCGATATTCGGGTACCTTGAATCCTTTGAATATCTTTGCATTAATATTGGCTTTGGCTACTTTATAAAAGGTTTTGCAACTGCAAGAGCATGATTCTCTAGGATAATTCTAGGTACAGGAGGAATGAAAATTATAGTCTGAAAAGAATGTGATTTTGATTCCTGAAATTGGGGTTGCATATAAAAATAGGTTTTGAAGGTAGAACCAAAGGCCTAAACCTCCATTCAATTCTTTTTGGAAAATTATGGATTGGATTTCTGATGGGAGAATATATTGGACTGGTTTTCAAAGGGCTTCTGCTTTGATTGGGTCTGTGCAGGCTAATTCTAATCTCTGTTTGTGGCCTCTGAGAAAAGTTTGCGGGTTTAGCAAACTATATTCCACAAAGCGGATTCTGGACTGAAGTTTAATTCTGGACTAAAAGTCCATCTGTGCAGCAAAATAATCATCATAAATTTCTATCCTTACTGAATCTTGCTCTATCCTTGCTAGCTCTGAAGGAACTTCTTGAAGAAATTCTTTATGAAGAGCTTTAAAGATTTTAAAATCGGTTAAAACATTTTGTACCTTTTTCGACATATAATTGGTGTGCTGTCGCAGGCAACCAAAAATAAAACTTATACTCCTAAAAATACATGTAGTAGTGCAAGTAAGGATCGTTTCCACGGAGAGTATCCAGCTTAGTTTTATGCTACGTGAACAAGGATGGGGGGGTTTGAGTATAACAAAATTTTTTTAAAGAAGAACTAAAGAACAATTCAATTTAAAGTATCGAAATCAATCAAAAGAACAAACCTTGGTCGAAGTCAACATCCACCATCAGAATTTAACAACCAATCATCGATGCAAGCATATATTAATTCATACTTTGAATATTCACCGTTAGAATTATTATCCTATCTCTCCTTAGTCGCAGTTAATTAGAAAACAAGCGATCTAATTAACCTTAACTACTAAACAACCCAAGACAAGCGCTAAAGGTTTAATCTAATAGCAACCTTAAGAATTAGAAAGATCGATGAACCTAAACAACACAAGCGCAAGCGATTGCATTTAATTTAATCGAGCGTTCTTCCTAATATCTAATAATTTCTAACGCAGCAAATCATTAAATCTTAGTTGCTTCGCAAATTAAATGAATCAAACAATTATGGATTTGATATCTAATATAGCAGTAGATTACAACGAATAATAAACTAGTAGATCTCCTAGTAATTAAACGAGACAATCACGAAAATAGGCACAGAAGAATATCCGATACTCAAAGCATAAATTGAATACTAAAATAATTTAGATCTCACAGTTTTATTGATTCTCAGGCTTCCGTTTCCTTTGACCAATCATGAAAGTTTAGCCACGCAGAGCGATGAAAACTCAAATGATCAGTTAAAGAATAAGGGAGAAAAAGAGTTCTTTTAATCTGATGATTCCCCCCTTCTTTATACACGTTCATGCCCCTTATTGGAAGTCTACAAAATCTCCTAAAGATATTCTAAATATTATCCTAAAATAACAATATCCAAATCTAATTAATTAAGGAAAATATTAAAAATAAAATAGAGTCCTAATATAACTAGGAAAGTGGTGTTTCTAGCTATAATTTTCGCACACCAGATCTACTAGTTTCCACAGATTAGAATTGCATGCTAAGGAATGTTCCAGAACGTCAACAATGCAGGTGCCACAATTTCAAGCCCGATTTCGACCTTGATTCAGCCACTATCTCTCAAAACTCAAAACATCACAGTTGTAGATCTGTTTCTTGGTGTTCTATAGCATCTTGAATCATCTCAATCGAAGCTTGGATGAGAGAGTTATGCCCAGATTACAAAGTGATGTCGAAATTGTCCAAAATCGCCCAATTAGCTTTGTTTTGCATTTAATGCCTCCAATTGCATCCTAAATCAAAATAAAATAATAATGAGTACATTTAGGCACCAAATAAGTATAAAAGACTAAACATTAAGGGAGAAAAATATGACATTTTGCATTCTTATCAATAATCAATAACATCATTTAAATTTGAGAAATGATTTTCTAATGTCATGCATATCTTTTTTGTAAAATGTCTAGGGATATTATCCTTAGCATTTGTGAACCATATATTATCCAATAATACTTTTTGTTCAAAAGTAATACTCTTGTGTGCTAAAAATTTAAGATTTTCATCTTTAATAACTTCTAACGAAATTCCTTTATAAAAAACTAATTCATGATTTGCATCAATAATTCTATGATTTCCAATAATTCTGTGATTCTCTATTTCTTCCATCCTGCAAAATGATAATTGACAATGAGATGAGTAATTTTCATAATCAATTTGCTGAAAATGGTGGGGAGAAGTGTAACAATAAGAAAAGGAAAATAATGGAAGGTTTATCTTAAAAATAATTTTGTCTTTTGGGAAGTTGTCTGATACCTTTGTGAGAGTGTTTATTTTCTTTTCTTTACAAATACATGTATCTTTATTATTACAAAAACATAATTCTACATCACTTTTACTTGTCGAAATCTTATGAATAATCTTCTTGTGATGTATTTTCATCTATTTGAAATAGTTCCTGATCACTATCTGATTCTGATAATATTTTGAAAATCTTATTTTTTAAATCTTTAGTAATTTCTAATTCACTAATTTTACTCTTAACTTTACAATTTCGTGCATAATGTCCTAGTTTTCCACATTTGAAGCATGTTACAACATTTTTACTAGTTTTGAATTCATATGGTTTTTTATACGGTTTATTGGATGTTCTATGAATTGGCTTTTTATAATATTTTTCATTATCCTTATAGTGTTTCTTATTATTCTTATAATGTCTTTTATTCTTAGTGGAGGGGGCTAAAAGAAGAGGGTATCCATGTTGTTCGCAAAATGATCCTAATTCTTGTCTGACATATTTTTTTTATCTTTTTCTAATTGTTTTGCCAATCTTAAGTCATTGCACAAGTTGAATCCTATCTTTTTTATTGTGTTCATAATATCACCATATGTAGTAGTAGCAAAATTACTATACCTTTCTTCTAATAATCTTTCTCGAACCTTATATGCAAAATATTTTGGTAATTCTCCTATAAACTTTTCTTTCCAATAGGTTTGACTATTATCACTTTTAACTAATACTCTTAAAAGAAATATATCTTTATACCATCTGAAATCAACTAATGCGAGACATCTTAAGTGTTCCAACCTATTATAAATATTATTTCTGTAATCATTAGGATCTCCTACAAAATGTTTTGTAATAGCATATATAAGAGTATTTATTGCATCTTGAACTGGCTATCCTGCTTCATTTATGACATAATTCCCATTCATTTCTTTTTTATAAGCTGTCTTAATATATGTTCTGTCATTTTTAGTAATTGTATTATCGCACCATCCTTTTAATTGTCCTGTAAATCCTGTGATTAAGCTGTTACATATTCTATGATCAGTGACTGATGGATCTTTTTGAGTTTTATAAACATTAGAAACCATTAACATTTCTTGCAAAACATTTAAAATTTCGTATTCTGATAATCCATTAAGATTCCATTCATATAATGCATCTGATGTGTAAGAAGCCCTAATTCCTAATTCTCGTTCTTCAAATTGTAAGTCTGGGAGTGTGGGTTTAGGATACCAATTTCTGGTTGTTGATGAAACATTTCTATATGTGGTGTGATTACTTCTTATATTCCTCCTGGTTTGGCTTGATTGGCCTCTTTAAACTCTATTTATCTCCATTTCTTGAAATTGTAATTATAAATTATCGATATAATTATCAATTTTTTCTTCTAATTCAATATTCTCACTGATACCTTGTTTTCCTATGGTAGCAACTATTTTGAGATGAGTAGTATTATTTTGAGTATTATTTAATGGTTTACTATTTGAAGTGGATGGTTTATTTATATTAATAGTTTCTAGTCTTTTTGAAATTTCTTCTGATAGGGCTGTATTTTTGTCTTTTTTCAATGGGATTTGTAAATGTGAGGGAATTTCATGGGGTGTAAATTATGGTTTGTCTTTTTCCTTATCTGTGGGTTTTATTGTTATGGGATTAACCTGATTCTCAATTCTTTCTAACTTTTCTCCAATAATTTTTAAATAAGTATTTGTGTAGTTATTTTGTTGTATAATATTATCCATATTTTTATTTTCATCACTAAGATTAACCTTTTTTATTGGAGAGACAACAACTTGTGTTCCTCTATGATTTAATAAAACTGATTTATATGAAGGGTATTCTTATGTACAATTCAATTATTGTCTTTTTTTATCTATCCTTTTGTAACTCTGTCAATTTTATTAATATTATTGTCAAATGCATGTTCAAAACATTCTAAAAAATACATTTCAGATCTAACTTCCCTCATACAATTATAATAGGTAGTACAAATAAGATCTTATTCTTCTAATGAAAATGTCTTAAAAAACCAATCTTTTTTTTTCTTGATATTCTGTTAACATAAAAAAATTTTCTTATCTTTTCTTTGTTGATTTCATATTCTTTTTTAATCATACATATTTGAGGATCTTCTAAGTTTGGTAATTCCATTTGTGATTGTGTGGGTGAGGAAGAAGGATCTATATTTGATTTTATTGAATAATAAGGGATATTTATAATTTTTCCTTTGCTTATTCCATCTAAGTTTGTTTCTAATTGGCTAAGGTTGTATATGGGGGGAGAAATATTTCTTATATGGGTATTATAATCTAAAGAACCTAATACATAATTTCTAGAAAGCTGAGGATGATAACCTAATGAGCTAAATACTAATCTTCTTTGAAAGGGGGTATAATATTATGAAGTGTTGGATACTAATCTTCTAAAAGGTTGAAAGGAAATGCCTATTGTACCATCTGGTTTTTGTGTAATATAATTCAAATCATTATTAGCATCATTCTCTATTTTTTAAGGCATAATTAAATTCTGTAAATTTCACTCATTTGCTAAAGTAATTTGATTCCAATTAATTTGTCTGAGGATTTGTATACTAGAATTTTGTGTACTGGCTTGTAATAATAAAGTTTGTCCTTTTGGGCTTTCTATTAATGCTTGGGATTCTAATGTAGTCCATCAACTTATAATAAATTCTATAAACAATAGTTAAGGGTTGTGCACCTTTCATCATATTATATCCATGTGTCTTAATATTTAATTCTAATGCATGCAATAAAATAGGATCATACAATGATAATGAATAATTCGGATGAAATTTTAGGACAGAAAGTATTATTTGAATTTATCATGCCACCAATAGCAAAAGACATAAATTTACTAAAAGACTTGTCTATATCAATAAGTATTAATATAATCTCAAAAGAAAAAATTCATAGAAAACAAAAACAAATAATGTACTTAAAACAATATTTAAAATATAAACAGCTAGAAGAACAGTTAAAAGATCCTTTACTATAGCAAAGAATTAGCAAACTACAAGATAAGATACAAAATGAAATTTGTGCTAATATACCAAATGCTTTTTGGCAAAGAAAAAGACACATAGTCCAGTTACCTTATGAAGCAAATTTTAATGAAAAGAATATTTCCACAAAAGCAAGACCCATTCAAATAAATCAAGAATTATTAGAATATTGCAAACAAGAAATTAAAGAATTATTAGAAAAGAAATTAATAAGAAAAAGTAAAGCACCATGGAATTGTTTAGCCTTTTATGTTCAAAAGAATGCAGAATTAGAAAGAGGAACTCCAAGATTAGTCATAAATTATAAACCACTGAATAAGGCCTTAAAATGGATTAGATACCCAATTCCCAATAAAAAAAGATTTATTATCAAGAGTCCATAGTGCAACAATGTTTTCTAAAGTTGATATGAAAAGTGGTTTTTGGCAGATTCAAATAGATGAAGCATATAAGTATAAGACAACATTCACAATTCCTTTTGGACATTATGAATGTAATGCCATTTGGATTAAAAAATGCTCTTAGTGAATTTCAAAATATAATAAATGGGATCTTTACACCTTTCACAAAATTCTCTATAGTTTATATAGATGATATTTTGATATTTTTAGAATCAGTTGAACAACATTGGAAACACCTTAATATTTTCATGCAAATTATACAACATAATGGATTAGTTTTATCACTGACAAAATTAAAATTGTTCCAGAATAAGATTAGATTTTTAGGACACAATATTTATCAAGATACTATCACACCAATAGACAAATCAATAGAATTTGCCACCAAATTTCCTGATGAAATCAAAGACAAAAATCAACTCCAAAAATTCTTAGGCAGCTTGAATTATGTTTTTGAGTTTTATGAGAATTTAAGACAATTGTGTAAACCTTTATATCAGCGGTTGCAAAAAGATCCTCCTCCTTGGTCTTCCCAGCATACTGCCATTGTCAAAAAGATTAATAATCATGTCAATTCCCTTTCATGTTTAGGTCTACCTTCTCCCAACTCTTTCAAAATCATTGAGACAAATGCTTCTGAATTAGGATATGGAGGGATTCTCAAACAAAAGTTCCCAAACTCAAAAGAACAAATCATCTGTTATCATTCTAGTTTGAAATACTGCACAACAAAATTATAGTACAATCAACAAAGAAATTTTATCACTTGTTTTATGCATCTCCAAATTCCAAGATGATATTTTAAATCAAAAGTTTTTAGTCCGTATCAATTGTAAAAGTGCAAAAGATGTATTATTTCAAGATTTTAAAAATATAGCATCAAAACATATTTTTCTGATGGCAAGCAATTCTAAGTTCTTTTGATTTTGATATTGAATATATTAAAGGAGAATCTAATCATATTCCTAATTTTTTAACTCGTAAATTTTTATAGGGCAGATGACTACTCCAAATCGAACCATAATTAGAAATCGGGCTAATTATGCCCAACCATCTAGAAACACAGTTAGACCTCCCACTCCAAGATCCCCAAATCAGATTTTTTTCCCAGAATCAGTTTTCACCATTATCCTCTTCTTTTCTACCTTTGCCTTCCAAATTAGCTACATTTTCTGAAACTGTATCAGGAACCTCCAAACCAAATAATTCAACCTCTTCCTCTAAATCAGACACATCAGATAAAATAAGTTACTCCCCACCTCCACCTACTCCCATTACCCAACCTTCACAAGTTTTTCATGCTTATAAGTCAGAGCAACCCAAGCTGTTAGTCGTTGAACCAGAATATTAGCATATCAATAGCTCTCGCGACATTATCTCAAAATTATTTCCTCCCAATTGGCATTTTCAACCTACTGATCCAAATAAGACCCAAAAATTTTATGAGTTCATCCTAGTTGACATTGATCCAGCTCTTCTTTCCCATACCCCTTGCAAGTTTGATTATCACCGAATTGCATTTTCCAAATATATCTTCAAACAAATCATTTCCTTGCCCGATGGCAATATCAGCTATGAAAAATGAGAAACTTTTCCCTACCTTTTGTTGTGAAATTTTAATGTACTCACAAGCGTATGAACCGTACCGAAGTATTGTTTAGCAAGCGCGAGGTTGAACCCACATGGACTTGTATAATTGTAGGCAAACTAATCAAATCTAAACTAAATAAATCCTAATCTAGTTCAAGAAAAATATGGTTGTTCAGAAATAAAAATAAATTCAACTACACAATTAATCTAAACAAAATAAATAATAAAATCAGTAACTATCAAGAGAAAAAGAACTAAGGTTGTGGAATCCACCTCATTAATTCATGATAACATATATTCTTGATCATTGATTTATACCCATACTCTACATGATAATCTAGAAATCAATCTTGTTACCACGGAAAATATCATCGTTAAAATCCTTAGCAAAAATCTAAAGCATGTTCTTCTTCGCTTTTAAAAGAAATTAAAACCAAATCATCTATTGTATCCGTAAAAAAACAAATCACAATAGATATCTAATTTTAAAATCAACAATATAAACCAAACATTCAATCAATAAAAATAATCCTAGATCATGAGAAAAGCCTGATTAAACTCATATTCATAATTCATTATTTATTAATTGATATGAAACAAGAACAATTTTAATCGTTCAATTAAACATTATTTTGGGCAAAATCAAATCTCAAAAATAACTGCTGAAATTCATTAACGAGGTTTTATCCTCAACCTTAGTTGAGAATTTAGCCTCTCATAGTATTAAAGTACATGATAGAATATAAATAAAAAGACATGGAAAAGAGAGAACTTGAATATTAGGGACAAATCCCCTGCATAAAGGCACTGTTCTTCTCTTCTTCTTTTTTTTTTTCTCCACTGCTGCCCGGCACTCCAAGACGTGAGATAGATTTTTTTTTTTTTTTTCTGTTTAGCGGCTATGCAGTTTCCTGCTGCTTCCAGTTTTCTGCTCCTTTCCCTTTCTTTATGACCGTGCGCTACTCTTCTTTTATAAGAGCACAAAAACCCTTTTTTTGTTTTTTTGTTTTTGTTTTCTCCTTACTTCCACGCTAGCCACCAGCCAACTTCTCCCAAACTCATGGGCCTCTTTTCCAGTAATTCTGTTTTTTTTTTTTTTTTGGGTCCTTTGAGCCCCCTTCCCCCTTTTGAAAAGAGAAACCTTCTGTTGGCTTCAAAATCTCAATGCTTAATGATTGTGTATTTACATTTAGAATTTGAAACTTAAATTAGATCTTGGTCCCAATAGGTTTTCTCTTTGATAAACCCATAATGATTTGAGATTTTAATTACTAATTAGGCATCCTTGGATATGTTTCATGAGAATTGGGGTTCTTAATTATTCTTTGTATTCACTTTTTGGTGGTAATATATTCTTTTGTTAGATTGATTGAGTTACAATATGTAAAAGTAAACCAAGGGCTAAATTGCTCGACAAATAATGCTTATGCATTGACATGAATGTTGGTACTGATGCTAGTAAGTACTGTTTTGATATATATATATATATATATATATATATGTATATATATATATATATATATATATATATTTTCCTTGTTCAAAAAGCACATCGAAAAGCACTGGATGTCCTTAACACAGTAGGGCTCTTGAATTCTGTATTGAGGCTGATTGAGAGGGGGGAGGTCCCATAACATCAAGCACCACACATGGTGTTATGGCGGTGAAGGCATGGATGTTCCCCCTAGTCGTTGGATATAGTACTGAAGTGTCACAAGGGGCTGTGAAGACTCTGTCAACTTTTAATTTCGCCAATCTCACTGCAAAAACATGCTACCTGAGTCAATAACCACCACATCTTTCCACACAATTTCCACATTTCATGTCAAAATGTGGAGAGAGAGAAGAAAGAGAGAGCCACTCACATTGAGAGGATGTTGCAAAGCCATATACATTGACAGGATCAACCCAATCATAGGACTTGATGTGTATTTTTCCTAATAGAAGCTTACTAAAAACAGTCATTCCTGGATGGTTGTGAAGGGGAATTACACAGTTGCCGGGGGATTAAAAATCTGCACAACTGCACAAAGAAAGAGTAACTAGTAGACATATCAACAATTTGACTATAGGTTCAAAAAACAATCAAAACATTCCAACGAATAATGCTTCATAATACACTCCCATCCCATCGATGGGGTTAATGTGACGTTGCCCATCTTTCTTAATTTTTTTTTTTTAACAAGGGCCGATGGACACTACCGGCCAGTTGACGGTGTAGCATTTAGCATATTACTCTTCCAACAACGAATTCACAATCTATTGAACTAGTTCATACAGATGATACAAAATCAATAGAGTTCAATTGATAATTTGATCGTATGACGATTGATTGGATTAGTACAGTAGTATGATAGAAAGTCCATAAAGTAAGATCCATCATTTGATTGTATCACAATCGATCGGATTAGTGGAATAGAATAATACAAAACCCAAAGAGTAAGATCAATCGGACAAGTTCATAAGGATGATACAAAATCCATAGAGTTGTTCAATCCTTCGATAGTATCACAATCAATATGACTTGTGCATAAAGACGATAGAAAATCTATATAGTAAGATTAATCATTTGATCGTATCACAATCGATTAGATTAGTGCACTAGGATGATAAAAAGTGAATTCGATTGATCCTTTGATCATAGTTTGTTCGATGAGACTAGAGCGCCAAGATGATATCAAATCCAAAAGACTAGTTCATTGCAAAGAACTAGTCCTTTGGATTTGACTAGTGCAAAAAATTAGTTTCAATGACTAATAATTTTTTTTTCTTTTTTCTAACGACTAATAAATTTAGATTTAAAATATTAATTTTTTTGTTTTATAATAAATAATATAAATAAAAATATGAAACTTTTACTACAAAAAGATTAAATAAAAATGGCGTATATATAATAACAAAATATAAAACTTTACTAAAATATAAAAAGAATTATTCTTATTTCTATATATAAAATGTGGGTTTTAATTTTTTTTTTTATATTTAGTAGGCTATCAACGACCACATATTGTTGTTGTTGATATGTTTTTATTATTTGTTTTTTTAATATAATTTTGAGCAATAGCAACGACTTTTAATAGCAACAACTTTGAGGTGTTAAAAGTCGTTGCTATTGATCTACTATCAGCAATGACATCAATGTTGTTGTTGATAGTCTACATATCAGCAACAACATTTGTCGTTGCTGATATATTTTTATCAAATTTTCTTTTTTTTAATATAACGTAAAGCAAAAGCAATGACAAAAGTTGTTGCTATTGATCCACTATCAGCAACGACATCAATGTCGTTGCTGATATGTCTTTATTAATTTTTTTTTTAATATTACGTTGAACAATAGCAATAACAAAAGTTATTATTATTGATCTACTATCTGCAATGACATCAATGTCGTTGCTGATATGTTTTTATTAATTTTTTTTTAATATTATGTTGAACAATAATTCGTTGCTATTGATTTACTATCAGCAACGACATCAATGTCGTTGCTAATAGTCTACATATCAACAACGGCATTTGTCGTTGTTGATATGTTTTTATCAATTTTTTTTTAATATAACGTTGAGCAATAACAACAATAAAAGTTGTTGCTATTGATCTACTATCAACAACGACAAATGTCGCTGCTGATATATTTTTATTAATTTTTTTTTAATATTATGTTGATCTACTATCAGCAACGACATTTGTCATTGCTG
>FXXK01002557.1:13520-47107 GCA_900184695.1 Betula pendula | reverse complement strand
CGCATTCAAATGTAGGGGAGATTCTTCTTTTTACCTAAGCTTCTTTCTTTTTCTTTTTTGGGCTAAATACAAGAAAAAAAAAACTCTAAATTACTACTTACAAAAATGTCTTATAAACTGTCATGTGACACTTAGATATATAAAATTACAATTTTATAATAAATAAGTCACTCCATTAGGGTTGACCGTTAGGTTGGATATAAAAACTTGTCTACTTTTCTTCCTACAACACCCTTATTCTTTAAAAATATAAAACGAAAAAACTAAACAAATGAGGGTATTTTGTTTTATTATTTAAATTTAGTATTAATAATTAGAAATGGTAAATTTGGTTATTCAATTGCAAAAATGAGGGTATTTTCAAAAGATTTTGATCAAATTTTATTTTTTCATTCCTACGAAAAAATTGTCTATGTCCCCCATGGCCAGCAAAACAAAAAAAATGACCCTACAAATTTTTTAATAAGACAAAAAAACTCCTATAAATTCAAAAAAAAAATTAAGAAAAAATTTATTTTAATGAAATTTTTAATTTTTTTTAAATGAAAAAAATTTAATTTAAAAAAAAAAATTAAATTATGTCAATTGTGTAGTATTTATTTATTTATTTATTATCTTTTAGTTTTAGTTTTGTTTTATTAAGGATACTTTCGTCAATGTGGAATATGAACAATTTTTGGTAGCTTAAGGCAGGGATAGAGCCCGTAAAGGCCATGCCGCCCCCCCTCCCCCCTTCCTCCTACAAAAAAAAAACCAGAATATTTTTTTACAAAGCTAAAAAAAATTTTACAAGCTAAATTTTTTTTTCAACCTATTGGCCCCTAGCCAAATTTTTTTTTGGCCCTACCTAATAATTTTTTTGGTCTTGTCCCTTGCCTATTTTATTTTTTGGCTCCGTCCTTAATTTAGGGAGGCATTGTCTCAATTGAAAGTTTGAAAAAGTATTATCAATTGGATGGTAATTTGAAGAGAGTATGTAGACTTTTCATTTTAATAAATAATGTCATTTGCTAGACCAAATGTAAGGAAAGTTGGATTTTATAGGGTTCTAGGAGCTGATTAATTTAATCGACTTCAAATTAAACTAATCCCATCTTTTTTTTCTTTTTTTTTTTTGAAAAGAAGAAACACAAGTATGAGGGGTCTAACCAAAGTTTTGTACTACAAATAAATATCCATCAATCAACCCTAGAATTTAACCAATTTTTTCCAGACAAATAAATACCCAACAACTCTCTATCATTCTCTCCGTAGCCTATAAAAAAGCATTTGGACCTCACTACAAAATCACACAAATAGACCAGCCCGCCATCACTCATATCAACCCGGTTTCAGTGCTCTGCTCTCTCTCTGTAGAGCTTTACCCTTTTTCCTGTGTTGTCCCTTTCTTCATGAAATCTCATACATCTGCCATGGATTTGCTCATCACTCAAACTCAAGCTCTGAATTGAAAAGATCATCCTCCCCTTTTACAGCCTTGTGCTCCGGAAGCCATTAAAGTTACAAATCTGATGCTTATTGGGAAACTATTATCACTCAAAACAGTTTCACAGTCAAACACTGGATATTGTCTTCAACGTGCTTGGAGGTTTTTAGAAACGGTATCTCTTACTGAAATGGATCCAAATCTCTTCTTATTTAAATTTGAATCTGATTCGGACGTCAAGAAAGTACTAGATCAAACACCGTGGAATATCAGTGGACATCCCCTCTTTCTGAAAAAATTGGGACCCAGAAGCTACTTTAGAAGAGATTGGT
The DNA here is from genome assembly GCA_900184695.1 of Betula pendula. NCBI lineage: Eukaryota > Viridiplantae > Streptophyta > Magnoliopsida > Fagales > Betulaceae > Betula > Betula pendula. Next base: position 45,349 of record FXXK01002557.1, on the reverse strand, counting down.
TTTAGTCTTGGAGCTTACTGGGTCCAGATCTTTGGTCTTCCTCTGGATCACATGACTGCGGATAATGCTTCTCGTATTGGAAACTGGATGGGTACTCTGTTGGAGGTTGATTCTAATACATCTCATGGCATGCAGTTGGTTAAATGCTTACGCATTAAGATGATGATTCATCTTTTGAAACCTCAGCTTCAAGGTTTTGTACTGCAACGCCCAGGGAAATCTTCTGTTCAAGTTTATTTTCGTTATGAACGTCTTTCTGAATTTTGTTTCAAATGTGGAATGCTCGGCCACATTTCTCCGACATGTCCTGTTTTTCCTCCACCAGTTAATACGCTTCCTTATTCGGCTGCTCTGCGAGCTGTGGCTGGTGGGTTATCAGAGTTTTATGTGATCCAGAACTCATTTCACACACCTTCTGGTTCCAGATTAAATGCTTCGGTAATGGGTACTGTATCCTCTCCATCGACTTTATGTATTGGGGGCAGTTCAACCACGATTCCTTGCCGGTCCACCTTGCCATCTATCTCTGTTCCGGTTGGTCCGAGTCTGTCAGATATTTCTCACCTGGTTCACTCAGCTCCTAATTCGGTAAGTGCTGGCAGCCAACAGTATATTTCCATTAACTCCCCTATCACTTCTCCTTTTACAAAATATCCCTCTCATAAATTAACCCCAACCACCACATGCCGCCAGCTTGATTTTCAAGTTGCACTTACTTCTGTGGCATCTGTACCGAGCATTTTAGGCCAAACTTTTTCTAATTTGGTCCCAAGTCTGACCCAGCCTCCTACCTTTCCTCCTGGGTTTGGGCCTTTCCCTCATTGGACCAATTTATCTACAATAACATCTCCCAGTTCTGGACGTTTAGCTGATAATTTGGTCTGTAGCCCAGAAGCCCCACTATACCATGATACTAGCACTCAACTCCTTTCCTCTGTATCCTCTGTTGTTCGTCCATTGCCTCTTCCCCCACTTTCCAGAAAATCTTCTAAGCTTTCTAAACCAAAATTCTCTCCTTAATCTAAAAATTCTAGCCCTACTATTCCTCTATTGTGTCCTCAACCTTTTAAAAGAGAAGGCTGGAATCTTCTCTGACCTTGGTTGATGAACCGAATGAGGAGGATGTGGTTGAGATTAATCCGAATGTTGAAGGTGCAGTCACTTTGGTTACTTCATCTTTTACTCACTCTTCTGGAGTGGATAAGGGAAAGGGTTTACTCTATTCGGATTCTGGTTCCGATTTGGCTGAGGTGGCGGGCCTTCCCATGCCCCCTGTTCCTCCATGAGATTTCTAGCCTGGAACTGCCGTGATTTGGGTCGTGGTACGGCAGCGAGGGCTTTACGATCTCTTATCAGGATTCACAAACCTGATTTATTTTTTTGTGTGAAACCAAGATTTCTGCTTCATCTGTTCAACGTAAGCTGCTCCGAATGGGTTTTACGTTTTTGTGCCAAGTTCCTTTTGTTGGTATTAAAGGAGGTATTGTGGTTGCTTGGAATACCAATATAGATGTTGAGCCTATAGCTCAGAACAGATTCCAGATTTCTTGTTTAGTGTATTCGGACCCTTCTCACCAGCCTTGGTTACTCACTTGTCTTCATGGTCCATCTTCTTGGACTAACAAGCTGGGATTTTGGGGTAGTATTACTAATATTGGAAACTCTTTTGCTGGTCCATGGATGATTATGGGGGATTTTAATGAAATTCTATCTCAATCTGACAAGCTGGGAGGCCGATCCTTTGCATCTTCATCTTTGGATCCTTTCTCCAATTTCGTCCATTCAATGCTCTTGTTGATTTCGGTTTTGATGGGAACCCATTTACTTGGACTAATAAGAGAAATGGTCTTGCTAATATAAAAGAAAGGTTGGATCGTCGCTTTGCTACTCAAGAATGGGTTCATTTATTTCCTACGGCTAAGCTTCGTCATTTACCAGCTACAGTTTCTGATCACAATCCCATAGTATTATCATCTACTGGAACTTATACTCATCTCCCCAAGCCTTTTAAATTCGAAGCTTTTTGGACTAGAGATCTCTCTAGTTATCAGGTAATTGCTGATGCATGGCTTCCTCCAGTTTCTGGTTCGGCAGCTTTGGCAGTCTGTAAAAAATGGAAGTCTACCAAAGGAGCTCTTAAATGTTGGAATCTCTCTCATTTTGGAAATATTCAGGGCACTATTAAATGGATCAGTGCTGATATTGATCATATACAACAAGGACCTCAATCTTTGGCTATGTTGGAGTCAGAAGCATCTCTTCAATCTACTTTGCAGGAGCTCCTGCTCCATGAAGAACTCTTATGGAAGCAAAAGTCACGGGAGCTATGGCTTACATGTAAGGACTTAAACACTAAGTTTTTTCATGCTTCTACCATTAATCGTAGAAGATTTAACTTTGTTTCCATGCTGAAAAACAATGATGGTCATTGGCTTAAAAATAGAGATGAGATTGGTGATTATTTTGTCTCCTACTTTGCTGCTTGTTTTGCTTCTTCTAATCCTGTTCTTGATGCTGAATTGGATGGATTATTTAATCCTATTATCTCGGATGAGGATAATGATTTATTATGTGCTATTCCTGAAGAGGCTGAAATTTATTATGCACTCTCTCATTTAGGTCTTACCAAAGCACCTGGACCTGATGGGATGACTGGTCTTTTTTATAAGACTTATTGGCACTAGTTAAGAAAGATGTGATATTTTTTGTTCAATCATTTTTTAGGAATGGTTTTTTGCTGAAAGAGATTAATCATACTAATCTTGCTTTGATCCCTAAGTCTGATAATCCTTCAAGAGCTAATCAATTTAGGCCTATTAGTTTAGCCAATTTCAATTATAAGATTATCTCAAAAATTTTAGCTAATCGTCTTAAACCTTATCTACTGCATATCATTTCCCCTAATCAATCGGCTTTCTTGAAAGGAAGATCCATTCATGATAATGCTATTATGGCACATGAAATCTTTCATTCATTAAAAAAGAAAAGGGGGTAATGGAGGTCTGATGGCGATTAAGTTAGATATGGCTAAGGCTTTTGACCAAATGGAATGGTCTTTTTTATTGAGAATTTTCAGTCTTCTTGGACTTAGTCACAGTTGGATCCATCTTATTCATCAATGCTTATCTTCGGTAAAATTCTCTATTATTATGGATGGTTCTCCTCATGGCAATTTCGCTTCCTCAAGAGGGTTAAGACAGGGTGATCCACTTTCTCCTTTCTTATTTATTCTGGGTGCTGAAGCTCTCTCTCGGCTTATCAATTTGGAAGAAAGTAAATGGACTCTTCATGGTATTTGAATTAGTCGCAACAGCCCTTCTGTTTCCCATCTAGCTTATGCGGATGATTTTATCTTCTTTTCCAAGGCCAAGGTTGATGAAGCCACAACTTTTCTCAAGTGTCTCAAGAAATATGAAGGTTGGTCTGGTCAAATGGTGAATTTTACTAAGTCTTCTATCTTTTTTAGTAAGAATACTAAGGATTCTATCATTCTTTCGATCAAGTCTATTCTCAATCTCAAGCTAATACCCCCACAGGCAAAATATCTTGGACTACCATTGTTCTTCCATCGTGATAAGACTTTGGCATTTGAAGATATTAAGCAGAAAATTCTGAATAGAATCTCAGGTTGGAAATCTAAACTTTTGTCTCAAGCTGGTAAAACAATTTTGATCAAGACTGTGGCTAATAACATTCCCACTTATTCCATGTCTCTTTTTAAGTTTCCTCAACGACTTTGTCAAGACTTGGATAGTGCTTCAAGAAAATTTTGGTGGGGCTTCAATAATTCTAAGAGACATAATCTTACTTTACTGGCATGGCATAATATTTGTTCTCCAAAATCTCTTGGTGGGCTTGGCATTCGTCTTATGGGTAATCACAATTCAGCTTTACTTGCTAAATTGGGTTAGAAGATCATCTCTAAGGATAATCTGCTGTGGGTTAATGCTACTCGTGCCAAATATCTTCGTAATAGGGATTTATTGGATACTTCTTTTAATCCCACAACATCTTGGATTTGGAAAGGGATTATGAATAATTTGAAATAGTCTTATGAAGGTGCTTGTAGAACTATTTCTGTTAATTCCTCTCTTAATGTTTGGGATTCTCCTTGGATTCCTACAATTCCTTCTTTTAAGCCCCTCCTTTTCCTAATTTCTATTGTTAATCATTCAATCTGCATTTCCAATTTGATTGATCCAATATCTAGAACTTGGACTCTAATTTCCTTTTTCAGATTTTTGATCAATCTTCTGCAGAAAATATTCTCAAAATCCATATCCCTACAGTTGAACCTACTAAAGATTGGTTTTGGGCCCCGAATTCTTCAGGATTTTTTCTGTTAAATCTGCCTAATGACATTGCAGCTAATATTCCTAATTCGTTTAGTGGTCATTATCATCAGATGATTGTAATTGTTTATGGAATCTGAAAATGCAGCATAGGCATAAGCACCTTCTATGGCGTATTGCTTGGAATATTCTTCGGTTCGAATGAAAATCTTCAGATATAGTGAATCTGTTAGTAATGAAGAGAAAGTTTGTCCTATTTGCCATGGTTCTTCAGAATCAATTCAGCATATATTTTTTGATTGTATTTTGCAAAAGCGGTTTGGAGAGCTTCTAAATGGCCTCTAGAGATTCTTCTCCTTTTGCAGTCTTACCTATTTGTTTCATGGATCAAAGCTATCTTAAGACCTAATGAAAATACTGGCAATCCTATGGCAGAAAGTGAAATCCTTTTCAGCTCTCTATTGTGATTGCCTTGGATGCAATTTGGTGTGCTAGAAATAATTGCATTCATAACGGTGTTATTCCTAATTTGAAGCATTCTCTAATTCAGATCCAGACTTCTAGTGCTATTCATCATAAAGCTTGGAGCGATTTAAATATGAATAACACTTGGTCTCCTCCACCTTTGGGATCGTTGAAGCTTAACTTTGATGTTGCTGTACGACAATCTTTCATGGCAGCAGGAGCAGTTATTTCAGATCATGATGGGAAAATTCTTTTGGCAGTATCTAGAAAGCTCCCTCTATTGGATATTTAATGCAGGTGAAGCCAAGGCTGCTCTGTTAGCTATAGAAGCTGCAAAATTCTACTATCCATACTCTAATATCATTCTGGAAGGCGATTCTTTCGTTACTGTGCTAGCGCTTAACAATTCGAGCTACTGTGCTGATTGGTCTTCTAGTGGTATTATTGCTGATGTTATTTCTCTTTTTTCTTTCTTTTTCTTCTTGGTCTGCGACCAAGGTCTCTAGGAGTGTTAATCTCCGGGCACACTTAGTTGCCAAATGGGTCTCTTCTCATAATTGCTATGGAAGCATTCCACTTCTCTTCCTTTTTCTTTTTGCTATAAGAATTATGAGTGGGCATGACCCACCTTAGCCCTTTTCCCCTTTCCCAATATTTGCTTATAAAAAAAAAAAAAATCACACAAATAGACCTTCTAAAGTCTTAATCCTCACAACCTTGATATACATGTTCCCTTTAGGAAAAACCTCTTCACTCAAGGTTGGCAATTAGGGTTAGGAGGTCAGGTTCGGGTCAATAAGTCAACTTGTTAAAGTTTAACCCGAACATGACCCGTTTTGTTAAACGGGTAAAACTATCAATTCTGACATAATTTACTTAATCTGTTTAATAAACGGGTTGACTCATTTGACTTGTTTAAATAAAAAAATAACCTGTTTAAATCTTAGCTCCACCACTATTATGCTTAATCACACTACTTTCAACACTTTACATATTTTTTGGTTGTTAAACTTATAAATAATTTGTTAGTCTCAATTATATATATATATATATATTTTTTTTTCTAATCATTTAGTCTCAAGTGTTGAGTTAATAACATGATCACTGAAACGTACAGCCTAGTTCTGCCCTGAAGGCATGGGACATACGTGTTTTATTTTTTTAATTTTTTTTTTTTTTTTTTTTTTTGGCTTTTTCTTTCAGGAGAAAGATATGGAAAAAATTAATAACAAGAAGAAAGAAAGTTCGGGCAAGACCAAGGCCGAGGCTGGTTGGGCCTCAGCCTGATCCATCACATCCTAGGTTGCTGCGAACGCTCTGAAAAACCCAAAACCCTGGATAAAGGCAGCACTGCAGAGAAAGAAAGAAATGGAGGAAGACACAACATTGTACCAGCAATTGCGAAAGCTAGCGGATATAACAAGCTCCGACGAAGCGCTCGATCACATCCTATCCACCCTCTGGAAGACTCGGAGAACCGGCCTCCGCCCTCCCGACAAGTCCCACATTCAGTCCCTCCTCAATCTTCCTTCTCCCGCCGAACTCGATCCTGTGCGTAAATGGGTTACTCTCTCTCTCTTTCTCTCCTTCGTTATTGTTCATCGATGAATAAGAAAGAGTGATAAACAATAATAATAGTAGGTTTTGGCATGCCTTCGTTCGCTCATCAGAAAATGCGTGCATCACAACTTCACTGGCGATGATCTTCTCAAGCTCTTCCCACCCGATCTTCCGCTCGATCTTCAAACCCTTCTTGTGTTGTCGTTCCACAAGTATCAGAATCAGTGGAAGGATGATTTATCCAGAGAACAGGTAACTTGTTCTGTTTTTTCTTTATAAATTCAACCCACGTATTTGTTGATATTACTAATTCTCGTTTCTAGCATTCTTCGCCAAGGACCAGCGAGCCCTATCAGGTGCCGTCTTTCCCATCTTCTTCGGATATTTCTACTCCGCTTTGGCCTCGTCAAGATGATCCCGTTGCCCGACTGAATCGCGGCGCCAACGATCTTGGGGCTTTCGCTCCGAATGTTGCTGGGTCGGGGCTCCAACGCGAGGCTCTTCTTCCCAACAACCCGGTGTGTATTCTTGGATTTCTTTCTTTGTTTCTCATTTTACATTGCGTGGGGATTATATTTCTTTTCAAATGTTAATGGTTTGAAACATTCCATTTACAACTGGTTTTCAATTCTTAGGGAACTCTACCCCGCCTCAAGTCAATGACTTGGACTATGGAGAATAGAGTGGCTGTCATCAGCCTCAAGGTAATGCCGATTTAATTTCTATGGAGCACTCTTGCTAGAGAAATCTGGATGGAGATTATTTTAGTAGATGACTAGAGATGTGCTTGCATTGCAAATTTTCAATTTTTTTAGTGGTGATGTCAAGGATTTTTTAGTGCATTTGAGGGATAATACACGGGATAAGAGATTTTAGGCTGAACTCCATCCCATGCGTTTGACGCACCGGAATGTTTTTAGTACATTCCAACTTATCCCCATAAGTCCCACATGGATAATGGCCTTTACACCGAAAATTGTTTGGCGGTTAGAAGCCTGTTTAAGAGAGATGGCACTGCTTGGACTGTATTTCTCAAAAGCTTGCTGCTCACTAAAAGAAAGCTCGAATTAAGATTTTACTTTTGCCTGGTAACTAGTCCATCACGTTATGAGGTCTATTTTAAAATACAACATTGTGGCCATAAGCTATCTTATAATATTATAAAGATTATACCTAGGAAAAAGAAAAATTAAATTTTATAAAGATGTGGGAACAAGCTAGGTTGGAGAGCTTAGTAATCATATTGAGTATTGAAAGGAACCACCACTAACAATAGAAGAGCCATTCTTTTCCTTCTCAAGTCCTAGCTTAAGTCTTGTAACTCTTGTATCACAGTGTAAAAGGCATTCTGAGTATTTGAATGGTCCCAGCATGGTGGGTTTTTCCAAGCCCCAGTAGGATTCTAGAAGTATAGATTCCAAATTTATTATGAAAAAGTTCTTAAAGTTCTTGCATTTAAAATTTAACTTGAAACTAAACCTTGGAATAGTAATAAAGTTAAATCTTATATATGTTTGTCTTCCATTAGTAATATTTGCACTGTTAACTCACTTCACAATCAGAAGGATGTATAACTAACTGAGAATATTGCAAATGTATATTATATATGCATAACTATTACTGTTTGACACCCAATGTCAACTCCCCCCTGCGCATGGGGCAAACAAATAAGCAACAGAGAACTAATGAGGGGAAAATTTGGAGTAAATCTGTTTATGGTGGGCTGTAGGATAAGACAAGTTATAAGTTTAGGGTGTGAAAAGATAGGAAATAATGGTAATAGAGGGCTGTTTCTTGTGAAAGCTGGTAGTAGGAAATTACTGGCAGTGCCTGTGTTTGAGATATTAAGGTTGGTTTGATAGACTATTTGGTGGCTAAAGATTATGGAAAACTTGGACTATTTAGGGTTTCTAAGCCTATAAGAGAAGGGAAACATTGAGAAGCAAAGTAGAGGGATACTCAACATTCCATTATCCAAGTCTGAATTATGTGAGTACACTGAAGCATATTTATACAGGAGAAATCCCACAGAAATTGATGAGATAAGTAAAGCAAAGTCAATATTCCGTTATCAGGCATATTTTTTTTTGATAAGTAAACGATAAATATCATTAAAAGCGTAAGGGGTTCCTGAGTACACAGAAAGTATATAAAACGTAACACCTAATTAGAAGGAGCAAAAAAAAAAAAGAGAGAAGAAAAACACTATAATTAATCGACAAAGGAGATACATAAGCAACTATCCACATATACAAAGTTTTAAAGAATAAGGATTTAATCTCCTCCAAAGTCCTCTCTCGGTTCTCAAAACTTCTGTCATTCATTTATCTCCATAAATACCATAAAAGCACGTAGGTATCATCTTCCACACAACAGCACTTCTCGGATTGCCAGAGGTCTACCAACAAGCATATAGATTGACTACACGTCTAGGCATAACCCAAGACAGTCTAAAAGAACTAAAAACGGTAGTACAAATGGCATAAGCCACTTCACAATGAAGAAGAAGATGGTCCACAAACTTTCAATTTCTCTTACAAATGCAACATTTGTTTACTACAATGACATGTCGCTTCCTGAGGTTATCCATGATAAGAATCTTACCTAAAGCTGCCGATCATGCGAAAAATGCCGCTCTCGAAGGAGCCTTAGTCCGCCACGCACTCTTTCAAGGGAAGCGACATCCTTCATTTCAAACCAGGGAGCAATATAAGGATTTAACCTTAAACAACTCTTTTTTGGAGGAGACCCATCACTGCTTATCTTCACTTTCTCATCTCACTCTAGCTGAGTACAACAATTAAAAAAATAAAGCAAAGACATTCACCTCACAATCATGAGTCACTCTAACAAAGCTCATATTCCACTAGTTGGAACCATCACAAAACTTCAAGTGCGCAGCAACATAGGCATCCTTTTCATGAGCAATACCAAATAAAATTGGAAAAAGCCTCCTTGAGGGCCACATCTCCACACCACTGATGATGCCAAAATTTAATCTTGGAGCCATCTCCTTCCTCAAATCTGGTATGACACGAAAATTTCTCCTAACGTATTCTAATATTCTTTCATAATGCCACCCCAAACACTCTAGAAGGCTCAAGAGAACACCAGCTATCCCATGAACTGCCAAATTTAGAGTCCACTGCCATTCTCCACCAAGCCCCTCTCTCTCAAGCCCATAGGGCCACAACCATTTACCTAACAGAGCACGATTGAACACCAGAAAGTTTTGAATTCCCAACCCTTCCTTAGAGAGCGGCAAATAAACCTTGGACTAGCTAACCAAGTGATATTTGAACTCTTCAACTAGCTCACTCCATAAGAAATCATGCTGGAACTTCTCAATATGGTTAGCAACACTTGGCGGGAGAGGAAAGAGGGACATGAAATTCATAGGCAAATTGGCAAGGGTGCTTTAACGGTAACCCTACCACCTTTGGACAAATACATTATTTTTCAACTAGCCAAGTGACGCTTTATATTCTCAATAACACCTTCCCAAATATGCTTGGCCTTGTAGGAAAGCCCCCAATGGTAGGCCAAGATACTTCACCAGCAAAGAGGAAACCACACAACCTAGAATTCCAGCCAACCTTTCCACAAGTTTAACATTTCCTATAGGAACCAATTCTAACTTAGCCAAGTTAATCTTTAAGCCTGAAGTAGCTTCAAAGCAAAGGAATAAGCTACACAAATGACGAAGATGAGCTGGATAAGTACCACAAAAGATCAAGGTATCATCAATAAACAAAAGGTGAGAGAAAACAAACCCACCAACATTATTCACAGAAACTAGATAACAGCCCCCCACTCATAGCAGCAGAAATCATTCTACCCAATGCCTCCATCACAATGACAAATAACAAGGGGGACAAGGGATTACCTTGTCTCAAACCACATGAACTACTGAAAAAGCCTGTAGGAGAGCCATTTACCATAATCGAGAAATGTACTGAGAAAATGCAATGAACTATCCAAGAGCACCTTTTCGTCACAAAACCACACCTCCTCAGCATGTACAACAAAAAGTCCTAATTAATATGATCATAAGCTTTTTCTAGATCCATTTTGCAAATAACACCCGGCTCACCAGATCTTAATCTACTATCAAGGCATTTATTGGCGATAAGAACAGGATCTAGGATTTGCCTATCTCTTATGAATCCATTTTGCGACTTAGAGATGATCTTCTCCAACACCATCTTAAGCCTGTTTGCTAGAATTTTAGAATTATTTTGTAGATGCTACACACTAGACTAAGCGGTTTGAAGTCCTTGAGGTTGGTTGACAACCCCTAGAATCTTTGGATTGAGAATAATAAACGAAGCATTAAGGCTCTTCTCAAACTTATCTCTAGCATGGAAGTCACTGAAAACCTTCATGATATCCCCTTTTAAAACATCCCAGCAAGGTTTGAAGAATGCCATACAGAAACCGCTAGGGCCCGGCGTCTTATCACCATTCATAGCTTTCACTACCTTTCTCACCTCAAAATCTCTCTCCAACCAACTCACCTTGGTCTCCCGAATGGAATCAAAGGAATGACCATCCACCAATAGCCTCTAACTACCATACTCAGTATCTAACTTTTGATACAACTGGACAATGAGCTCATTGATCTCTGCCTGGTTAGTAGAAAGTCTATCGCCAATCAATAAGGAGTCAATGGAGTTCTTCCTTCTATTGGAGTTAGCTATAGTGTGAAAGAATTTAGTACCACTTATCACCCTTCTTTAACTACAACACCTTAGATTTTTGCCTCCAACTCACCTCCTCAATGAGAGTGAATCTCTCTAACTCTCTAACAACTTCTGTCTTTTTCATTTTCTCCTCAACGCTTAAGGACCTTCCTTCTTTAAAGACATCAAGAACACGTAACTCTTCAAGGAGGATCTTCTTCTTCTTTTCTACATTGCCAATTTGCCAAACACCTCCTTGTTCCATCTCTTCAATTCAGTTTTCAAAGCCTAGAACTTGCAAGCTAAAACGAAGCTTGGCATGCCTTGGAACTGATAAAAGTCTCACCATTGTTTTACCTTGTCCACAAAACCTTTGGCCTTAAGCTACATGTTTTCAAATTTGAAAGACTTACTCTCCTTTAGAGCATCACCACAGTCAAGGAGGATTGGGAAATGATTAGAACAAAGACTAGGGAGCCTCCTTTGGGAAACACCAGGAAACAAGGCTTACCATGCTGGAGAGAGAAGAAATTTATAAATTTTAGACCAAATGGGAGGGTCCCGAGTAATTGACTAAGTAAAAGTACTGTCAACAAGAGGTAGGTCCATCACGCCTTGATAAAAAATGAAGTCAGAGAACTCCATCATCGCATGACATAAGCGAGCCTCACTCTACCTTTCACTATGGAAATGGGTAACATTAAAATCACCCCCAATACACCAAGGAAAGTTCCACCAATTGAGCAAACCAGCCAATTCATCCCAAAGAAGTCTTCTATCCCTGTCAGAATTAGGGCAATAGACACCCGTAAAAGCCTAGGTGAAATGATCTTCAATGTTTTTGAAGGTTATAGCCAAGGTAAAGTCCCCCACACACTCATCTATCTCCTCCACCGCCATTTTGTCCTACATAATCAAAATACCATCTGAAGCCCCAATGGATTCCAATGAGGTCTAAGGTTCGAATCCCCTTGGGTGCAAACAATTTCTTGGGCCCAACCCGCGGGCAAAGCCGGAGTATTACCCGATCTGTGTGGAGGGGGCGTTTTACACGGATCCGAGGTTTACCTGACAATGGTGGGTTCACGAAGTGGCCCTGCCTTGGAGGGGTTCCTCGTCATAAAAAAAAAAATACTCTTTATATTTGGAAAACTACGTTTGTAGCTTCTTTAGTGCTTAGTTTTCATGATTTCTTTGTTCTTTTTCCTCTTTTTAGTTAGATGTTTTTTTTTGTATATTTCTTGTGTACCTAGGTACCGCTTTTCACTTTTAATGATATTTCAATTACTTATAAAAAAAATGTTATGACGTGGATCTCTAGTAGAGGTCTTCGTAGAGGTTGGGAGTCCATTCTTCAAGTCTTGTTATATATATATATATATATATATATATATAGTTCATGACACATTGTGTAATCCACTTTTGTTTTAAAAATGGAAATTGTCCACAGTTTGCCTTCTATCTAAAGTTCTAATTTTGTCAACCATTAAGAGCCTCATTGTTTTGCTTTTTTTTTTTTTTTCTCTTTAAAAATAAATTTTCTTGTCTTATTGCTTTGCAGCTGCAAGACTACAGCATGTCTCCTTTAGGTGAAATGGAGGTGAAGTTTCAGCTTACTAGAGACACACTTGAAGCTATGTTGAAATCAATGACCTACATTAGTGAACAGCTCTCAAGCATGGTAAGCTTTCGGTATTGTGATTATGATGATCAATTGGAGAATTACAATTGCTAGTTTTGGGTGTTCTTGCCATGCGTTGTGATTATGACTTGCTTGCTTAATTTGGCACTTTGGGACCAATTGGAATTACAACAGCATCATGGACTAAATTTGAGGAAATAATGCAAAGTCTATTTAAGCTCCCTTTTCTGAATGCAAATTGTAGGAAATCGTGAACTGAGATTCAATAAATCCATAGATTATTTGATTATAAGTTTTCACTGCGTTTCAACTGAAAACACAGCATGGTTTTAAATTAGGTAGGCCATCCTAATTGCTATTTGTTGGGATTTTATTTTTTGTTTTTGGGGTGGAAGGGAGAAACAGTTGGATATAGGATGTAAAGCTATTATTCCCTATCAAATTGCCAAGTACCACTTTAAGAATAGAAAATCTGAATGGCAAGTTTACTAAAGGTTAGAGTTGAAGGGGCTGATGATGTTGCAAATTCTCTCTTTATGAAGCATTTAGCTTCAAGATTAAACAATCATAAGCTCAAGCGAAATGTTTTACTTTAGTACGGAAATACAGGTTTATTAGCTTATGAGGAAGTTTGCACAAAAGGTTTAGAAAAAAGGTGGAGGCTCGTTTCTGTTATGTAGCGTATCTCACACATCTTATTATATAGGTTTTGAGAAATATAACAATGACCAAAATACCCACAAATCATAATAACTCTTCTAACTCTACCCCTCAAGTTGGAGCATATAAAAATATATATATATTTAAGCCCAGTTTGGAAGAAACAAGTAAACGAAAAACATATTCTTAGACTCCCCCTCAAGCTGGAACAACTTGGAGCATAGAATACAAAGACTTAAAAAAAAAAGCGCTAAACCAAACATAAACAAGCTGAAATTCCACAAAAAGCCAACCCCAAATGAAAATTCGCCAATCTCTTCAGCATCAGTTGAAAACTCGTCGAAAAACTGTAATGAGTGGTTGGATCTCGCCGCAAAACACCAAGGCTGGTTGAATATTGCTGGAAAACACCAATAACCGATCGGAACCCACAACAAAACACCAAGGCCGGGTAGATCTTGACAACCAACCACAACAATTGATTGATGATCAACATAATCAACAATGGTCAGCCAACAACCAACAATGAACAATGGGATTGGTTATCAATACAAACAATGTACAACCAATAACGACAACTTGTATATTACTCTAGTACTCATCCCATACAACAAAACCGATGGTTGCTCCATGTTGTCCAATTGAGCGATAAACCACCTGAACCGATTAAGAAACCACTTGAACGGCTGAAAAATAACTGAATCGGCTGAAAAAAAAATATCTGAACCAGTCAAGAAAGAGTGAGAACGGGCCAAAATTGCACTGAACTAAATTGAACCAACATGAACCAGGCTAGAACATTACTGAAAAGGCTGGAAAATGCACTGAATTGGACAAAACACCAAACACCACTGAACTAGCCTAGAAACAAAGTGAACCGGATAAAACACTACTGAACTGGCCATCAAACTCACTGAATTGGTCAAGAAATGCACTAAACTGAACTGAACTGCAAAATAAACAAGAAGACACGGTCTAAATGGGGTTGACTCGGTCGAAAACACTGAGGATTACTCTGAACTAGACACAACACCAAAAACCGGATTGAACTGGCTCCAAACAGAAACTGGGTCTTAAGACTTCTTAGCTGCGATGAGGATATCCTTATCTCTGATAAGAAATAGATACCACTAGCAAATGAACGGGGAGCTTCGTCTCCAACAACATGCTGGAAACTCGTTGGAGACGGGCAGACCTTGCCACAAACAGTCAGAACTTGTCGGCGAGCCTCAGAAGCTTCCGACGACCACCTTAGTGGCACGTAAGCAAGTCACCGACGACTGAAAAACACTCAACCACACCATGATTCTCATCGGAAACCGTTGTGAACATCCACACAAGCCGCTGGAACAACCACTGAGCACCATTGAGAATGCCTCAGACCACAGAAATCACTGAGACACACCACAAAACACCAAAAAACATCAAAAACAAAAAAATATATATTTTTTTTTTGCGGGAGAATTTTTCCGGTCACCAAGAACAACTCTTTTAGAGCTGGATCAAAACATTGCAGCCCACATGAGTGGTTCTGTCACCAAAGTGAGACTTACCAACAGCAGGACATGAACGTCAACCAAAAGGAAGAAAAAAAAAACCCCCAAGACTACAAACGAACCAAAGATCCAAAACCCTAAACTTGCTCTAATACCATGTTTTAGTTTGCATGAAAGGTTTAGAGAAAAGGTGGAGGCTCATTTCTGTTATGTAGCCTACCTCACACATCGTATTATATAAGTTTTGAGAAATATAACAGTGACTAAAATACCCACAAACCCTAATAACTCTCATAAACCCTAATAACTCTTCTAACAGCTTCAAATTGTTAAGTGGTGTTTGTTTTTTGGCCCTCTTGGGAGCCCCCCAATTAGTCATGATGTCGTTCAAGATATATTTGAAGTCCTTAGCTGATGCCAATGGTAAACAAATGCTTGGAGAGTTCTTATGGTAAGAGGGAGAGAATTGACCACTTCACGGGGTTCAGCCTCCACAAATTGCTGAAAGTAATTGACTGAATTTTTTTTTTTTTCAATTACTTTCGGCCTCCACAAATTGCTGAAAGTAATTGACTTATGCTTTGAAGCTGTCTTTGGTTTGAAGGTTAATTTGGCCAAGTCTGAGTTGGTTCCAGTGGGCAATATAGATAATGTGGAAGGTTTGGCTGTCATTATGGGTTGTAGGGTTTCCTCTTTGCCGCTAAAGTATCTTGGTCTTCCTCTAGGGGCTTGCTACAAGGCCAAGTCTATCTGGAATGGGGTTGTTGAAAAGATTGAGCGAAGGCTGGCCGGATGGAAACAGATGTACTTGTCTAAAGGCGGTAGGCTTATTCTCATAAAAGCACTCTCTCCAATTTGCCTACGTACTTCTTTTCCTTGTTCCTAATTCCTGCTAGAGTGGCCAACCGGATTGAGAAGCTGTGTCGTGACTTCTTGTGGGGTGGGCTAAGTGATGAGTTCAAATATCACCTGGTCAACTAGTCTACGGTGTGCTCTCCTGTTTCTGAGGGAGGTTTGGGGATCCGGAATTTGAGGACCTTTAATAGGGCCCTTTTAGGGAAGTGGTTGTGGCGTTATGCGCAAGAGAGAGAGGCGTGGTAGAGGTTAGTTGTGGAGGCAAAATTTGGCAGTGTGAGGGGTGGGTGGTGCTCTCTTGCTCCCACGGGGCCGCATGGGGTGGGTTTGTGGAAGAACATTAGGACGGGTTGGAGCTTGTTTTGTAACCATGTTAGATTTGAGTTGGGCGACGGATCAAGAATCAGATTCTGTTTTGACGTGTGGTGTGGTGATTTGCCGCTCAAAGATGCCTTCCCGATTTTATTCAGCCTTACTTGTGAGAAAAATGCGCTTGTTGCAGATCATATGAACTTCTCTAGTGGCTCCTTTCAATGGGAGATCAATTTTGTCCGAGCGGCGCACGACTGGGAGTTGGACTCTGTTGCTTCCTTTTTCACTCTTCTATATTCTCTCAGCAAGAGAAGGGAAGGGATTGATAGGCTATGGTGGATTCCCTCGTGCAAGGGGAAGTTTGATGTTAGATCTTTCTATAGTGTTCTAACTCGCAACGTTGTTCAGCCTTTTCCGTGGAAGAGTATATGGAGGACCAAAGCTCCTGTGAAAGTGGCTTTCTTTTCTTGGTCTGCGGCTCTTGAAAAGATTCTTACCTTTGACAACCTTAGAAAGAGACACGTCATTGTGATTAATAGATGCTGTATGTGCAAAAAGCAAGGTGAGTCGGTGGATCATCTTCTTCTTCATTGTGAGACTGCTCGTGCCTTATGGGATACCATTCTTAGTCACTTTGGGTTGTCTTGGGTTATGCCTCTGCGGGTTATTCAGCTGTTCGAGTGCTGGTGGATTGGGGGTCGCTCCAATAGTGTGGTTGTGTGGAAGATGGTGCCTCTTTGCCTTATGTGGTGCCTTTGGAGAGAGCGAAACGATAGATCTTTTGAGGATCAAGAAAGGACGCTTGAGGAGCTCAAGTCCTTCTTTTTCCATTCTCTTTTCTCTTGGACTGTTGCTTATTTAGTTCCTTTAGCGATTAGCTATTCGGAGTTTCTTGTACTTTTTTCTTCTCCTACTTAGGTGGCCTTTTTGTATACTTCCTATATACCAGGGTTACGCTTTTGCGTTTTAATAAAAGTTCTCTTATTTATCAAAAAAAAAAAGTAATTTACTGAATTATTCTTTGGTGAATAGCCATATGTCATCTGCACTGATTTTATAAAGAACCCAATGTTTCCTAACATAGTAAGGACAGCTTATTATGGTCATAACTTATTGAGGTTCCTAAAATCCCACTCTTAAAAAAAAAAACCTTGTCCTCAAGGTTGATGATTAAGGAATTCAGGAAATCGGGTCTCAAGGTCTCATATGGCTCCTAGATGGCATCTTCCTTTGGCAAATGGGCCCATTGGACAAGAACTTCGACAACAGCCTGATTATGTCGCTTGACCATCCTTCGATCCAAAATTGCAGCAAGCTGAAGACGTGCATCTCCAATAGAAGTAACATCAGGTAATTGTTGCAGATAAAAGACATGAAAGACGGGATGAATTTTGGATTCTGGAGGCAAATTGAGGCAATAGGCAACTAGACTGATATGTTCTAGCACCTTATAAGGCGCATAGAATCGAGGAAAATCTATTTGGATGGATGGACATTGATAGAGATTTGACAATAAGGTTGCAATATGAGAAATACCCAATCCCCAACTTCAAACTCCTGCTCGCTTCAATGCTTGTCAGCCTATTGTTTCATTCAGGCTTGTGCGGTATTGAGACTGTCCTTAAGGGGCCGCAAGACTTTAGTTCAATCTTGAAGGATGTGGTCCAACTCATCATCTAACGAAGATCCTATAGTATAAGTAGGCATGACTAGCGGGGCTTGACCATATCTACTATCATCCACTCCCTGTGTTTATCTCCGGAAAAACACCGCAAGTAATTTTCTAAGCATCGGTTCACCACTTCAGTCTCTTCGTCTATTTGTGGATGATAGGCCTTACTCAACCTTAGTTGCGTTCTGGAAAAGCTCCTTCCAAAAATTCAAGTAAACAAACTGCCTTGATCACTTACTATAGACTAGAGAATTCCATACAACTTCACAAAATTATCCACAAATACTTGAGCAACATGGACCATCGTGTAGGATGCAGTAATGGACAAAAATGAACATATTTTGTGAGTTGGTCCATAACCACTAGAATGGTAGTTTTACCTTGTGATGATGGTAAACCATCTATGAAATCCATGGATATGTTTGTCCACACTTCTTCCGGTATCGCCAATGGCTGTAATAGTTTAGGGCTTGCCATTGTTTCTCCTTTCTGGTGCTGACATGTCTCACATTCGGCAAAAAATACATGATATTTGCTTTCATGCCCTTCCAATATAAGCCTCGAGTAGTGCGCCTGTAAGTTTGAAGGAACCATGAATGTCCACCATTGGTGATTCATGACATTCTTGCAAAACAATTGATTTATAAGAAGAGTGGGAAGCTAAAACTATCCGTCCCTTATACCGCAAGTGATATGTGTGCCATGAGAAATGGGGAACAACAAAAGGATCTTGCTTTAGCTTCTAAATAACTTTCTGCAATTCCGTATTCTCGTGGCTCTTTCTTAATTTGATCAAGAGTAGCACATGCCGGAACAGGAATGCAAGGATATTTGAATGCTCTGAAATGCGTGACAAAGCATCTGCTGCTAAGTTCTCTGCTTCCTTCATGTAAACGATCTTATAATCACACCCTAGCATAACCAATTTCTATTGCTCCATTGATGAAATCCTTTGCTCAAGTACATACTTCAAGTTTCTATGATCAATACGTATTTGAAAACGTTGTTTGGTCAAATAGAGCCTCCATTTGGTTAATGGATAGATGATAGTTTTTTTTTTTTTTTGTATAACATGGATGATAGCTAACATCTCCTTATCATACACAACTAAGTTTAAGTGCAGAGGAGACAATGCTTTGCTTGTAAAAGCAATAGGTCGACCTTCTTGCATCAATACTGCCCCAATATCTAATCCTGATGCATCACATTCAAGAACGAACATCTTGTTAAAATCCGGTAATGCAAGAACATGAGAGTTGTCATCACGGCCCATTTGAGTTTTGCAAAGGCTTCATCTGCAACATCATTCCACTGAAAGGCATAATTCAATAAAGTTGTCAAGGGTGCACTAATCTTACAACAATCCTTCACAAATTTACACTAGAATTCAGTCAACCTTAAGAATCCCCGCAAGGCTTTGATTGTTTTTGGCACCAGCCACTTGACCATTTCCTGAATTTTAGATGGATTTGCTGCCACACCATCCCATGACACAATATCACCAAAATTCTCAACTTTTGCCCTCACCAAGCTACATTTGAACTTCTTAACAATAATGAGTACTTCTGTAGGACAGTAAAAACAAGCCGCAAATGGTCCAAATGGTCATCTAGAGATGAGCTGTAAATAAGAATGTTATAAAAAAAGATTTAGACAAACTTACAAAGATATGGTTGGAAAATATCATTCATCAGACTCTAGATAGTGGACGGCGCATTGGTTACCAAAGGTGCATCACCAAATATTCATAATGGTCGCTGTCTTTTGAATGTCATCCTCATGAACTTGGATACGGTGGTATCCAAAGTGTAAATCTAGTTTAAAGAATTGTTGGGCACCTCCTAGCTCATCAAGCATCTCATCGATGACTAGAATCGGATACTTATCCTTGACAATGATGCGATTCAGAGCTCTATAGTTAGTACATTCTCCACAACACATCTTTTTTCTTGACAAGCAAAACAAGAGAAGAGTAAGGACTAACACTAGGTCGGATAATACCTGAATCTCGCATCTCCACAATTTTCTCAATCTCGTTTTCTAAAAGTAGGGATAACAATATGTCCGAACATTGGTTGATGCACTCCTAGGCAAGAGAGGAATGCTATGATCATGAGCTCTCTTTGTTGGTAATGCCTTTGGTTTTGAAAATATATTTGTGAACTCCTTCAAGACTAATTAATGCTATCTCCACCTTTGAATCATTAGGTGTGGTGATATTTGAAAAAACGTTCCGCTTTGGATACCCATCCCAAGGGATCTCCATCATCCCAATGTGGGAACTCCAATTTCATATGTGGAGCTCCATACTCTTGCTCCCTTCGCAATCGAACTCTGGTGACTCTTGATTTTTGTCTAACCTAGAGTCTTGCTCCCTTCATGATTAAACTTTCGATGGCTCTCAATTTTTGTCTGGCCTAGAGTTCACCCCTCGACAATAAATCTCGTTTGATAGTTCTTTCAATAGAATCTTTCATTAATTCCCTCAACTGTTCAACAATCTTCGGAACAATTCTCAATTCAAAGGAAGCCTTGTCTAGTGGAATATTGCTACCGGAAGCCATAACATATTGACTTAAGTTGGTAAGACCAAGCTCTCTCTTCTGACTAGGTGTGAAGGGCATAAATTTTCTTTTTTATTTTTGTTTTGCTTTTGCCCTTAGTCTGAATAGGATATACTCTGAATCAGTAAACTAGAATAAGTGCTAACATAAGCCTGTTACCAAACAGCTATAAGTGCCAACACTAAACCAGGATAAGAGAAAATCTACGCTGGAATAAGCCTATCCATGCACTGTAATAGGAATTTCCACCAAGTGCTGCAACCAAACAGCACCCTTCTTCCACAAACTAACCCACTTGCACAGCCCAGGCAGCCTTATCGCAGCACCACACAACCGCTGCCTCCCACAACCACTCACCACCGCATTGGCCTTTGCCGCTACCAGAGAGAACACGCCGCTCAACCCACCACTAGAACAGTGCTACAACAAGAAAAAACCGTTCAACCTGCCGCCGGCACCCACTGGAGCAGCGCTGCAATACTGCCCCCCTCAGCCATCAGAAAAGCGCCTCTCAACCACTGCAAGATGACGATCATGATCAGCACCTGCAGCTGCCCACTCACGGTCCGAACAAAAGACCTACTTGGACCACCGTGATCACTAGTCACAGTCCAAGAATGAACGCTTTGATACCAGATAAGAACGTAGGTTCTTACCAAACGAAATCAGAAGAAAATTAAAGAAAATAGAAGAGGGAGAGAATCGACCACTTCAAAGGGGTCGGCCCCCACAAATTGCTAGAAGCAATTGACCACTTTGGTGAATAGCCATATTGCATCTACACTGATTTGATAGAGGAAGAACCTAGGGTTTCCTAACATATTGAGGGATCCTAACATAGTAAGGAAAGCTTATTATGCTAATAGCTTATTGAGGTTCCTAACATGTTTCTGCATACCTCAGATTTTTTTTTGATTTGTGGTTGCAACACTTAAATAGTCCAAACTTTGTTTCCTTATTTCTAGTGTATCAGTCTTTCCTTATAACCAAAAAAAAAAAAGTGTATCAGTCTTTCTCAATGTTCTCATGGATATTATTTGTCATTGAAACAAACATCTTTGGCAAAAGCCAAACTTCGGTGATGATAATGGATATAGTAAGAATAAGTTCCTTTTATTGTAGCATTTCCTTGATTTAATTATGGAGAAATAGAGAATTTAAGGCAAATGCTTTGTGTTCTGCTTAACTGTCTGTTTCTTTCGCTTCCTAAAGTTGAAAGCAGTAAATCTGAGCTTGTCTTGTGGGAAATTATCTTTGGCAGGTTGGGAATTCATTGGTGCCAGCACATAAGAAGCAAAGGCAGTAATTCCATTTTGTCTTATTCTGTTTCCTTTTTCCAACAATTTACAATGCTATTCAACACTTTTTTTCTGGTGTTTTTTTTCCTCGAGTTATTGCTTTCAATTTCTGGTTGACATGTATTGATGTGATGATCGATTTCTTATGTGATTATTGTCGATCTAGTAGATGGAATTGTGTAATACTTTGATATTTGTAATTTGGTGCTAAATGAGAGAGTGATTACTTGTAGTGATTATTGGTTTCCCTGCCAAAGGGATTCCCATGATCGCACCTGTGGAGGATCTTTTCTTTTTGTGGAGAATTTTGGCCGCCCACCTACTTGCATTTCTTTTAAGCATTCCTGAGAAGTTGTATATTTTGGTTTTACTGTTACGCGTCAGCCTCTCACGTTGGGGGTGGAAAACTACATGAGCTTTATAATTATCATCTCTTCATATGCGCATTAATATGAGCGGCTGAAGACGCCTAGGAAAAGAGCCATGTGCGACTGTCTTTTTATTTATTTTAACCTTTCATTAACTATTTTTTAAAGGCGCAAGAGTATTCTCGACCTGCTGTCTACATTTATTTTCTATTTTGAAGATAAATTATTTTTTTCTACTTTAATTATGAACTTTTTCTAAGCAGCTGCATCTGACTCTGTAAACTAGGAATTCCTTTTTCACTTAAATATAATATTTTTAAAAAATGTGAAAAGAAAGAAAATGGGAAAAATCAAAAAGTTGGAGAGAAAAATAATATTTTATTAGGGAGACTACTAGTAGGGAGCACTGTTCATGTTTTTCACTTTTTTCCTTAAAGTGGGTTTGCAGGATATGTAAAAAATTGCTTGTTATTTTGTCGCGTATTGAGTTTGGGTTGTGTCGAAGAATCTGTAAAAGATAATAGGTCAATTTTAACCTGACCTATTTAATTAAACGAGTCATATTTCTTAACTATAATCTTTTAATTTTATTTTGGGTTTGTGGCATGTGTCAAAATTTGCCATTCCTAACAATTATTTGATAAAATTCCTCTATTGAGGATTTCTTATTATTTAGCTTCTTTAAATAAGCAAAGTTGTAATCTTTGATTACAATTATTCAACCTATTCCCAACCCATAGTACAAGGAGTCCTAAACCAAATTACATGTTAAGAGTGTTGAACCAACAGATAAGAGTCCTAAACTAACTAGCTTGGAATTCTTAATGGACCCTCCTCGGTTTTGTCGTCTTTATCAGATGTATCGTTTATTGTTTCTATTAGAACATGTTTTGAAATTAACACTCCAGGTAACATAACCAACAAGCATATGTTCAGAGTATAAAATAGGTGGATGATTTGGAAGGACAAACATAGACCTATGATGAAGACTATGAGATTTTTAATTCCGAACCTTTCTCTCACTTAATATTTTAAAATTATGGGTTTTTTAAAATAATTGTACTTTCCTTAACAATTGCGACTTTGCTTCTGTGTTTCTAAAATAAAAACCCTTCCTAACAAAATTAGGAACCTTAACCCCTATTCATCATTTTTCTTATGTTCAGATGAACAAATTCAAATTCACGTAGTTTGGACCATTAGAGATTTGTCCATCAAAGCTTGGTATTAAACCATACCAATAACACCAAGAAAAAATTACTATAGAAAAAACTGGTTACTTAGGCAACACTCTATGAATTAAATTCATAGTTATTGTCTCCTTAATTATATGTATAGCACATAATTAATCTTAAAGTGGTATATGGTATTTCAACCATTATACCACCCTTGTATAAGATTTAATCATCATATAAAAAACCCATAAACAAAATTTTCAATAAAAACAATTTGCAAAAACAACCTGCTTGTAGGATTTCTAAACCATCGACAAATGGAAAACAATCATAACTTTTTTGATAAAAATTGAAACGAATATCTGTTTAGACCATTACGTCAACTACGACTTTTACATTAAAAAATAAGTACCCAATTATTTTTAGGATTTTTCTAAAAAGATATATTCAAAATCGTAATTCCAATAGGCATGCAGGATTTTTCTGAATTCTAGATTCGTCAATGAATGGTGAAACAATCATAACTTTTTCGATAAAAATTGAAGCGAAGATCCTTTTGGACCATTGCATCAACCACGATTTTTCCTTGCAAAAACAATTGCCCAAATTTTTTCGGACTTGCCAAAAAACATTTATTTAAATTGTAATTCCTACAGGCCATGCTGTAAAAACAGAAACACTGTTTCAAGTGCAAAATTTAATTAAAATAGCAAACGACCTCCAAACAACTTGAAAATTTTCAGTTAAGGTCCTAACATGTTAAAAAAACATGATCCAGGTCTTAAACTAGAATTTCAGTTTCTGGAGGTGCTCGGAAAAGTTCCGAATTTAAGTAATAGGAATATAGAAAAATAGTTTTTCTAAAACTTCTTTCTTACACATGTTTTCTATAAAAGTGGCTTTGATACCAATTGTTGGTAATGCTACTATATGAAAACAATATAGCGCAGCAGAAAATAAACTATTCACTAACCAAGATCAAACTTTAAGAAAAACATGCAAAGAACATTGCTATTTATAATTAATCTAGCAAGAACTGAATAACTTACTTAAAGATTAGGGCCACTTTTTGGCTTTATAAGCAAAGAAATTATGCTGCTCTAAGAACATCAAAAACACCAAGAACACCTTCAGATCTTCTCACCAATGACTAGAAATAACCAAGAGTGTGGGCACAAACTGGCTCTTCGAAATTTAAACTTTGTTCTCTGAGTGTTAACTCAACAAGAACTTCAATTCTTAGCAAAAGTTAAAAGAATTGTATTTAGTGTCTTTTTCAAGAGCCACATGCACCTTTATTTATATAATTGAATAGACTTTTAAAATAAGCCATATGGAACAAGTTGCTAAAGTGATAAGAGGCTAGGGTTTATAAAACCCAGCACTCACTAAAATACACGCCCAAGGCCAAGGGAGTATTCTGCTGGCCTGTGCATCAGGCCTACAGTGGGCTTGGGATAAAACCCAAGCCCAGCTTTCCCACTTACTTATCTGCGTAGTTTTTCTTTGACCCATGTTTTAATAAATTAAAATTACATGTCCAATAAATAAATAAAGTCTGTCCATGGTTAATTTATAATAGCATGGTGAAGGACCCAAAAGAAAAAATAAATTTGACTCAAATAATCATCGACAATTCACGTCGCTATTTAATTACAATTGATTCTACTAAACAATTGTAACGAGACTCCATAATTTATTCTTAATTAAAAATCAACGCTGTTCCCTTTAACTTACTTATGGTTTGAGTATGATTCATCCATGAAATATTCTATAGCAAACTTAGGACTGTGATATTGTCACACTAAATTCTCTACCTCTTAATCCTTGAATCCCATATTTACCCTTTATTATTCTCCAACTGTGAATACTTATTTCACAAGTCATAAATATATTTTGGAATCTCCTTACCAAAATGCTCTAGCTAGAGACTGAGAATAATCCACCTTTAAAATCCTATTCAAAGAGAAATTTCATATCCTTGTAAAATACTTAAAAGGACTTGAATTCCCTGTTGAGCAAAGCTTCTTTCACAATGCTACATGTGATTACCCAATGCACAGATGATGTTGACCACATTTAAGGTCTCACTATTTAATGCATCAAAGTGACATTTACTTGACATCTGAGTCCACTTCTTCTCAAAATTTAGAATCATTAATATATAAGTAGTCTGATAGTTATTTGTTTTTTCCAAATGATAGCATTTTTGTGGAAAGACAACTCCCTGTCCATTCAGAGTATACCTGATAAGTGCTGAATGTTACACATTTGAGCCCCTTAATTCACATATATTAATCTTTTAGTTTCATTATAATATGATATTTTGTATTATTCTTGTGTTTTCCCTTATTTTGTAGGTTTTGGAAGAAAAGAAGTCAATTCCATCAACTCGGGCTTAAAACATATGAACCGTGCAAAGCTGCTGAGTATTTGACTTTTGTATATTATTTTGGCCATAACTTTTAGCTTAAAACTCGGATTAAGGCAATATCAAGTGCATTGGAAAGAAGACTCAGAGAGGAACAAATATTAAGCTAAAGTTTTTGCATTTAAGGTGTGCTCAAGTGCCCAAACTGGCGATCAAGCGCCAGCTGTGATCGATCCCCATTTCCTAGCGCTTGATCGCAATCGTGCGCTGGAAAATTCTGAAGTCGGCAGAACTGATATAGAAAGATGGTAATCCGACCCCAAATCGATCTTGGACTTCCTAGGGTGTACGAAATTGATTAAGGTTGTTCCTAAAATCTATAAATACTCTCCTAAGTCCTCCAAAACAAAGACACAAGCTTGAGGAGAAGAATCAAAGGTTTCAAAGAAGGGTTTTTCTTTGTTATTTTCTTATGGGGATGATTTTCATCCGAATTATGTGTAGCTAATACTTTAGTTAGGGCTCGATTGAAGCCATAATTATGTCTCTTTAAGGTTTCAATTTGTCTTGCTACAATTCATATTTTGATGTTTAACTTGATTATTTATGGTTTTCTTGAATTCCTCACATGTATGTGTTTGATCATCATATACTTGTGATATATGTTATTTAGGTCAATTTGGATGGCTAAGTCTTGGGCCTATTAGAATGACAAAAGAACCCCATCACAGGTTCTTGGATNACACAAGCTTGAGGAGAAGAATCAAAGGTTTCAAAGAAGGGTTTTTCTTTGTTATTTTCTTATGGGGATGATTTTCATCCGAATTATGTGTAGCTAATACTTTAGTTAGGGCTCGATTGAAGCCATAATTATGTCTCTTTAAGGTTTCAATTTGTCTTGCTACAATTCATATTTTGATGTTTAACTTGATTATTTATGGTTTTCTTGAATTCCTCACATGTATGTGTTTGATCATCATATACTTGTGATATATGTTATTTAGGTCAATTTGGATGGCTAAGTCTTGGGCCTATTAGAATGACAAAAGAACCCCATCACAGGTTCTTGGATTAATCAACATGGAAAACCTAAGTAGATGCCATGCTCTAGGCTCCATGTATTTGTCAATCTACTTAGTTTTATGGTTTCTTGAAGAACAACTTAGTAGATGCTATGCTAAATTCTTTGAAAAAAAAAAGAGTTAGAGTACATGTCATGCCTAACTTGTTGCTTAGTGAGATCAATAGCCTAAAGAGTAGATGACATGCCCTTAGGTTGGCAAACATTGAGTATCATGATATGGTTGTAGCATTGTGCATCTTGTTTACTTTATTTGAGTATGATTAGCGGTGGATATCGAAGCCCTACCCTTTATTCTTATTATTTTAATTCAATATTTGATATCATCTCATTCAAGATATTTATTTAGGAAATTCTCTTTAAGCATAATTTGTACCAATCCTCGTGGGAATGATCTCGTCATCTATACTATTATTTTGATCTTGTGCACTTGCAAGTAAAATGTGTATTTATTTGCCTAATTATTTAGGTAGATATTTGTATAACAAGTTTTTGGCGCCGTTGTTGGGAATTGCGTTAAATTGCGTTTTTAAAGTTTTTCCTTTTATTTTAAGCTATTTTGTTTCTGCTGCTCTAAAAAAAATTATAATATGTTTTCTGCAGTTTTTGCAGAATTCAGTTCTGTTCTGCTCCAGGGGGATTGAGCGCCACAGACAGGGGATAAATCCACATTTGCGATCGAGCGCCCAATCCTAGCGATCGAGCACCACTCCAGACAACTGCGATCGAGTGCCCATTCCCTGCGCTCGAGAGCCCTCTTCCAGACAGCAGCACTGAAGCTGCTGTCCACTGCAGAATCCGATTTTTGCCCATGCAAGGACGTCGATTTCAAAATTTAGCCGTTATTCCATACAATTCAGAGATCGAACACACCATTCGACAACCTCGAAGGCTAAAAGAAGACTCCGAAGAAGAAGAGGAATTCGAAGTTGAGGAAATGATGGCAGAAGCACACGTAGAGAATCAACCCGAGCGAAAGCCGATGAAGAGTTCTTTCATTCACGTGGTGATGTGAACCCCGTCAAGAATAAGGAGACCCAACAACGAAAGGGAACCCAAGATCGTTCTATGGACAGATTCGAATGGAAGACCTCGACCCATTGTTTATGATAAACAATAACCTCGGTATAATGAAGACGCCACAAACGGTGGTGGAAACTCCGTTTGATAAGTCGAGATGAACGCCACCGGAAATCCCGATAAGTTCGAGTAGTTCTTCAAATAACCAAAGAAAATAAAACTCACAAGTTTATGAATAATCAATGTCTGCGTTTTTCATTGCTTATGCACCTATTTAAAGGGTTGAACATTACAAGAAAAAAACCCTAACATAGAAAACTTAATTAAAGCAAAAAATGGTTAAGGAAAGAAATCCTTACCTTGCTAAACACACAATCCTTACTTGCTAAACACACAATCTTTGCCTTGCTAAACACACAAGACATATAAGGTAATAAAGGCTGGACGCCTAGAGTCATATAGAAAGGAAATAAAAGACAACATAAAAGGAAAGAAAGTGGCGCCTAGAATAGCTACGCAATCAAATCCTTCTAGAATAGACCCAAAATATTTTTTTGCCAATTCTTAGTCTTGACCGGATCCTTCTAGAACTTGAATCAGGGTGACGATTCTTTGTTGCCCACGTGGATCATGCTCAATGGGCCTTCACGAATTTGCTTGAGCCCATAACTCTTGAATGAGTCCGTTGAGTACATCCTTGAACTTCTTTGCTCGTGCTCTCGTAACCGGCCCAATTGGTACTTGAATGAGATCCTTTGAAGCCGTGCCTTGATCTCCATTATTCCCCTCCTCTTGAAAAGGATTTGCCCTCAAATCATCACCTACATCAAAAGGACTCAAATTAGTAACATTAAAAGTGGCACTTACATTGTACTCACCAGGTAAATCTAGTTTGTAAGCGTTGTCATTGATACGCTCGAGGACTTGAAAAGGACCATCTCCTTTTGGGAGCAATTTGGAACGTCTTTTTGCCAGGAATCTTTCTTTTCTCATATGCAGCCAAACCCAATCTCCGGGTTCAAAAACCAGCTTGCGACGTCCCTTGTTGGCTTGTGTGGCATATTGCTCCGTTCTTCGCTCAATATTGAGTCTTGCTTTCTCATGAATCTGCTTCACAAAGTCAGCTTTCTTTTTGCCATCTAAATTAACGTGCTCCGTCAAAGGTAAAGGAGATAAATCCAATGGAGTTAAAGGATTAAACCCATACACAATTTCAAATGGCGAAAATTTGGTAGCAGAATGAATAGCTCTATTATATGCAAACTCAACATGTGGTAAACATTCTTCCCATGTTTTGATGTTTTTTCTAATGATTGCCCTCAATAGAGTAGACAAAGTCCTATTTACTACTTCAGTTTGACCATCAGTTTGTGGATGACAAGTAGTAGAAAACAATAGCTTAGTACCTAGCTTACACCACAAAGTCTTCCAAAAATAGCTCAAGAACTTAGCATCTCTATCCGAAACAATTGTCCTAGGCATGCCATGTAATCTCACAATCTCTCTAAAGAACAAATTAGCAACATGTGAAGCGTCATCCATTTTGTGACATGGAATAAAATGTGCCATTTTAGAAAATCTATCCACAACCACAAAAATTGAATCACTTCCACGTTTAGTCCTAGGCAATCCTAACACAAAATCCATTGAAATATCAATCCAAGGCTCACTAGGAATTGGTAAAGCAGTATACAAACCGTTGGGCTGCACTTTGGATTTAGCTTGCCTACATGTGACTCATCTACCACAAATCCGTTCGACATCTCGTTTCATGTGAGGCCAATAGAAGTGTTCCTGCAAAATAGCTAAAGTCTTTGCAACTCCAAAATGTCCCATTAATCCCCCACCATGTGATTCCTGCACTAATAACTCCCTCATAGAACAATTAGGCACGCATAGCTTATTTTCTCGAAATAGGAATCCATCAAGCCTAAAGAACTTACCAGAGGCAATTTTCTCACAAGCTCGATATTCTTCACAAAATTCGTGGTCTTCAGCATATAATTCTTTAATGTGTTCAAAACCAAGCAATTTTGCATCAAGTGTGGAGAGTAAGGTATACTTGCGAGAAAGTGCATCGACGACTACATTCTCCTTACCTTGCTTGTATCGAATGACGTATGGAAACGTCTCTATGAACTCCACCCATCGCGCATGCTTTTTGTTTAGCTTGTGTTGGCCCTTCAAGTGTTTCAAGGACTCATGATCGGTGTGAATCACGAACTCCTTAGGCCATAGGTAATGCTGCCACGTCTCTAAAGTCCGAACCAATGCATACAACTCCTTGTCATAAGTTGGGTAGTTTAAGGCTGCCCCGCTGAGTTTCTCACTGAAGTAAGCAATTGGTCGTCTTTCTTGCATAAGAACGGCGCCTATACCAATACCTGAAGCATCACATTCAATTTCAAACGTTTTAGAAAAGTTAGGTAAAGATAGCAAAGGTGCATTAGTCAGCTTCTCTTTGATTAATTGAAATGCCTTTTCTTGTTCTTCTTCCCATTGAAATTCAACGTTCTTCTTGATCACTTCGGTAAGCAGAGTGGCTAAGCTACTGAAGTCATTCACGAACCGCCGGTAAAAATTAGCAAGTCCATGAAAACTACGAACATTACCTACACTTGTGGGGCTTGGCCATTCTTGGATTGCACGTACCTTCTCTTCATCAACTTGTATACCTTGTGCACTAACAACAAATCCCAAAAATACAAGCTTATCGGTGTAAAAAGTGCACTTCTTTAAATTAGCAAACAACCTTTCTTTCCTTAGCACATCTAAAACGGATTTCAAATGTACTACATGATCGTCTATGTTTTTGCTATAAATGAGTATATCATCAAAATAAACAACAACAAATCTGCCTATAAATGCACGCAAAACAAGGTTCATAAGTCTCATAAAGGTGCTCAGAGCATTAGTCAAACCAAAAGGCATAACTAAGCATTCATACAAACCATATTTTGTTTTAAAGGCGGTTTTCCATTCATCTCCTTCTTTTATCCTAATTTGATGATAACCACTTTTCAAATCAATCTTAGAAAATATGCAAGAACCATGCAGCTCATCCAACATATCATCTAAGCGTGGGATAGGATGACGATACTTTACCGTTATGTTGTTGATGGCTCGGCAATCAACGCACATTCTCCACGTCCCATCCTTCTCAGGTACAAGTAAGATCGGAACCGCACATGGGCTCATGCTCTCCCTCATGTGCCCTTTCTCCAACAATTCACTCACCTGCCGTTGAAGCTCCTTTGTCTCCTCGGGATTGCTCCTATAAGCTGGTCGGTTTGGAATGGTTGCACCGGGAACAAAATCAATTTGATTTTCAATCCCTCGGATTGGAGGTAACCCATGTGGTGTTTCCTCGGGGAAGACATCCTCGTACTCCTGCAAAAGAGAAACAATAGAACTAAGCAAAGCAAGGTCAAGTTCGTTAGTGTTTAAAAGTGCCTCTTTGTACAAAAGTATAATCATCGGTTGATTTGAAAACAATGCTCGCTTGATCTCACTCACTTTTGCATAAAAATTCTTTTGTTTTCTCTCTGATTTTCTCTCAAGGGCCGAACTTTGATTTTCTTTTTCTCTCTCATTTTTCTCGGCCTCTCTCTGATTTTTACTCTTTTTCATTTGCTCACTCTCTTTCTTTTGATCACTTTCCTTTTGTAATCTCACTTGATCCTCGTATACTTGTTGCGGTGTCAATGGTACAAGAGTGATTGATCGTTGATTAAGTACAAAAGAGTACTTGTTCGTAAAGCCATCACGCTTCACCTGTCTATCGAACTGCCATGGACGCCCTAGCAATCAGTGTCCCGCTTGCATCGGTACTACATCACACAACACTTCATCTTCATATTTACCGATTCAAAATGCAACTAACACTTGCTTGTTCACCCTTATCTCACCACTATCATTTAGCCATTGCAACTTATACGGTCTAGGGTGCTTTACCATGGGCCATCCCAATTTCTCTACCATAACTGTGCTTGCAACATTAGTACAACTACCACCATCAATAATCACACTACATACCTTGTCTTTAACGTAGCACCTAGTGTGAAAGATATTCTCCCACTGTACTTCATCAACTCCCTTTGCTTGCAAGCTCAATGCTCTCCTTGCCACCAATGTCAATGCGTCACGGGCTAAATACTCCTCCTCGGAAATATCCTCCAATGGCGGCATGTCGTCGGTGTCAGAATCTTCATCATCGGTCACAATTTCACCATTAGCTTGCAACACCATGACTTGCTTGTTTGGACATTGACTTGCTATGTGGCCCCTGCCTTGACATCTAAAGCACTTAATATCAC
>FXXK01002557.1:0-12284 GCA_900184695.1 Betula pendula | reverse complement strand
CCGGACTCCTTTCTGTTTGAGTCTCTCTCTCTTTTCTTTTCTTTTTTGTTGTTTTTTTGTTTTTTTTTTATTTGTTTGTTTGTTTGTTTGTTTTATTTTATTTTATTTTTTTATTTTTTTTATGATCAGCAACTAGATTTTGAGAATAATGAAATAAGATTTTGAAATAATTAAGAGATGTGAGACCAGACCAATAGTTTAGACATCAACCAGAACAAAAAAAGATTGAACAAATAGGGGTAAAGGAAATTCGGTTAAGAAGAGATAAATGATGTGGACGGCTAAAGAAGAAACAAAGTAATGAAAGATGTTAAAGGATAAGCAAACTTGAACTAGAAACCGTGCTCTGATACCAAATGATGTGAACCCCGTCAAGAATAATGAGACCCAACAACGAAAGGGAACCCAAGATTGTTCTATGGATAGATTCGAATGGAAGACCTCGACCCGTTGTTTATGATAAACAAGAACCTCGGTATAATGAAGACACCACAAATGTTGGTGGAAACTCCGTTTGATAAGTCGAGATGAACGCCACGGGAAATCCCGATAAGTTCGAGTAGTTCTTCAAAGAACCAAAGAAAATAAACCTCACAAGTTTATGAATAATCAATGTCTGCGTTTTTCATTGTTTATGCACCTATTTAAAGGGCTGAACATTACAAGGAGAAAACCCTAACATAGAAAACTTAATTAAAGCAAAAAATGGTTAAGGAAAGAAATCCTTACCTTGCTAAACACACAATCCTTACTTGCTAAACACACAATCCTTACTTGCTAAACACACAATCCTTGCCTTGCTAAACGCACAAGACATATAAGGCAATAAAGGCTGGACGCCTAGAGTCATATAGAAAGGAAATAAAAGACAACATAAAAAGAAAGAAAGTGGCGCCTAGAATAGCTACGCAATCAAATCCTTCTAGAATAGACCCAAAATATTTCTTGCCAATTCTTAGTCTTGACCGGATCCTTCTAAACTTGAATCAGGGTGACGATTCTTTGTTGCCCACGTGGATCATGCTCAATGGGCCTCCACGAATTTGCTTTAGCCCATAACTCTTGAATGAGTCCGTTGAGTACATCCTTGAACTTCTTTGCTCGTGCTCTCGTAATCGGCCCAATTGGTACTTGAATTCCTTTGAAGCGGTACCTTGATCTCCATCACGTGGTCTGGGATTTAGAGTAAACGAAATGCATATATACTAGTGTGGCTGGACATTATATATATTATACAAAGTTATGTATTAGATAAGTTTATATGTATATATATCCAAGCGTATTTTGGAGCATATGCATACAATTCACAGTTATATGGTATATTTCAAAGTGCTTTACGAATGCGTTGTTTACCTCATCAGCTGCACCAAATTTGAATAAATGAAGTAATATTTTTATGAAGTTTAGTAGCTGTTATTGTAAACGATTGCATAAATAAAAGTTTGGCATAACGCAAAAACTTCGGGGGAGTCTTCATTCGTTATGAACTGTTGCCTCACCCTCTCTCCATTTCTCTTCCCTTTTGTAATCTTGGATGATCTCTATGATTACATAGATGATGCTATTGAAGCAAGTACAGGGTATCTTGTTGAAGAACCAGTGCCTGAGTATTTGGGCTATGACGGTGGCCGTGTACGCCGGATGCTTTTGTATCGACTTTGGTTGTCTAACCTTTGTTACATTAATATGTGATATATTTTAAACAGGTTGATGTATTTGGCTAAGCCGTATGTTGCTTTTTGTTAGCTATTCTTTTGTTGTGTAATAGATGTTCTGAGCATGTTTATATTAGTTGATGGTAGCTCTGAGTTGTGACTCTCACATATTTGCTTTTTATTTTTCGCTACGTGTATATTGTTAACTTTGATGTGATATGCTCAGATTATGAGTTGATGATGTGAGCTTTACATGAGCATCTGTGATGATGCGGTTTCATTTCATTTCAGGAAAAAAAAAAAAAAAGTGTGTTATGAAATCAGTTCGCCACAAGGAGGGCCTTAGATTTGTGACTAGTGCACCATTCTTTGAGTGGGGTTAGCGTTACGACTTTGGTAGATAGTGTGGGCCATCCGTTGTCGTACTCGGCCGGACTGTTAGTTTAAGATGGTATGTTTGTACAATGTCCGGGGCATCGTAATTGTACTAGAAGTCCTCTTGGACGCGCAAACCTTGCTTAGAAAGGTTAATGTCTCGAGTAGCAATATTGTTAGCATGTCACATGCTCTTGATTATTTCTTGTATTTTATACATATTGCATTGTCATGACTAGTTTATGCAACAAATGAGGACAACAATGACCGTGGTTTATAAACTGAGTTCACAAATAATAACTTGTATAATATGTGTATTATTGCTCACTAAGTCGTGGACTTACTCTTACATGTTTTTCACCTATGATCTTATGCAACTTTATAGATAGTCTAGACGATAGAGGTGTATACGAGCAGTATGGTTCGTTGGAGGTTGTTCTCTGAGAGGGTATTTGTTATGTTTTCAACTATTCTAGTATTTATTTATTTGTGGGTATTAGTTGCTATCTTTATTCTTATTAGGTGATATGTCTTCCGCTGTAGCCTCTCACCTTCGAAAGTGTATGATCCTTGAATTTTAACCCGGTGGAGGGGTTAAGGCTAGGAGGTGAACCGCTAAGTCATTTACTCGTTAAATGATTTTGTCGGAGCGTTACAGTTGATATCAGAGCCCTTGCTCTCTCTGTAAGACTATTTGATTTATAGAGATAGCCCTAGGTAACGATCATACCAGAAGATAGGGTAGTTAGATGTCAAGGCTTTGCCTTAGGATTGGCTGTGTACTCCTTGAGACAGTTTTTTATTCTGCTGTTCGATGCAAAAGACGCCGCCTTGAAGGAAACCAGCTACAAGTCCAAACTGAAAAACTTCTGGAAAAGTCTGTTCAAAGACTTTCCGTTCGACCGGTATGTTTTCCATTCGAACGGGTGTGTTATAGTGTAACACCCCGATCCCATATTGGGAAGATGAAAAATAGTCCACATAGAGTGGGTGATTTATAGAGTCATGAGTGTTGAGTCTCACATCGCCTAGTTACTAGGTGAAACTGGGCTTTTTAAGTGATTCTAAGGAAACTCCAAAATTGACTAGTCATTTTGGGGTTATAGCGCAGATGTGGCTAGCGCTTTTCCCTGGGTCGTTACAGCCACCCGTTCTATTTCCCGTTCCATTGGCCGTTCGACCGGGCCATTTCAAAAATTAATATTGGACCCACAAAACCATGTGTTCCAATGCCCATTCCAAATTGCGTTCGACTGGGTGAGTAACAGAACCGTCCGTTCTATTCCCCATTCCATTTGCCGTTTGACTAGCTATGCATGTGTTCGCTAGACCGGCTATGCATGTGTCTGTTCGACCTGCGTGCCACGTCAGAAAAATGGAACTTATCTGTGACAGGGCGTTCGACCGGCTATCTTTATCCGTTCGACTAGCCATATCTGGTTTTGAGTATATAAAGCTGAAATGCGAATTTCGAGCTCACTGGCTCAGTTCCATCACTTTGCACGACCAAAAGCTCTCTCCTCTCTGATGGGTTTTATCTAAACTCACCGATTGTTATCTTTTGAGCCTTCCATTGTGTAGTGCAACACCGGCAAAGTGTTCCTCACTGTTTGGTCGTCTTTCCAACAGATCGTTTCGGGTAAATTCTCAAATTGGAGTTTATTCTCTCATGAGTACTCTATGTAGCATGGATGTTGGATTGTCTTAAGATTTAGTGTATTTGCGAAGTTCAAGCGTTTGATCGAAGTTCTATTGATCGGGTTATGTATCTTTGTGGTGAGTAGTTAGTCCAACTTTGTGATTTTTGATTAGTTTTGTGATGGAACAGCTTAATCTCCTGTATGATGTGAACCCCGTCAAGAATAACGAGACCCAACAATGAAAGGGAATCCAAGATCGTTCTATGGACAGATTCGAATGGAAGACTTCAACCCGTTGCTTATGATAAACAAGAACCTCGGTATAATGAAGACGCCACAAACGCAACAGGTGGTGGAACATCCGTTCGAAAGTTCAGATGACGCCACGGGGGAATCCCGAAGTTCGATTAGTTTATTCAAAGAACCAAAGAGAATAAACCTCACAAGTTTTATGAATAATCAATGTCTGCCGTTTTCCATTGCTTATGCACCGTATTAAAGTGGCTGAACATTACAAGAAAAGAAACGCCTAACATAGAAAACCTAATTTAAACGAAAATTGGTTAAGGAAAGAAATCCTTACCTTGCTAACACACAATCCTTACCCTTGCTAAACACACAACCTTGCCTGCAAACACCAAAAGCATATAAGGCAATAAAGGCTGGATGCCTAGCAGTGTATATAGAAAGGAAATAAAAGACAACATAAAAGGAAAGAAAAGGTGGCGCCTAGAATGCTATGCCATTCAAATCCTTTCTAGAATAGACCCAAAAAGTATTTCTTTAGAAGGATTTGATTGCATAGCATTCTAGGCGCCACTTTCTTTCTTTTATGTTGTTCTTTTATTTTCCTTTCTATATAACTCTAGGCATCCAGCCTTTATTGCCTTATATGTTTGTGTGTTTAGCAAAGGCAAAGGGTTGTGTGTTTAGCAAGGTAAGGATTGTGTGTTTAGCAAGGTAAGGATTTCTTTCCTTAACCATTTTCGGCTTTAATTAGGTTTTCTTGTTTAGGGTTTTTTTCTTGTAATGTTCAGCCCTTTAAAATAGGTGCATAAGCAATGGGAAAACGCAGACATTGATTATTCGTATCAAACTTGTGAGGTTTATTCTCTTTGGTTCTTGAAGAACTAATCGAACTTATTCGGGATTTCCCGTGGCGTTCATCTCGACTTATCGAACGGAGTTTCCACCACTGTTTGTGGCGTCTTCATTATACCGAGGTTCTTGTTTATCATAAGCAACGGGTTGAAGTCTTCCATTTCGGAATCTGTCCATAGACGATCTTGGATTCCCTTTCATTGTTGGGTCTCGTTATTCTTGACGGGGTTCACATCATACAGGAGATTAAGCTGTTCCATCACAAACTAATCAAAAATCACAAAGTTGGACTAACTACTCACCACAAAGATACATAACCCGATCAATAGAACTTCGATCAAACGCTTGAACTTCGCAAATACACTAAATCTTAAGACAATCCAACATCCATGCACATAGAGTACTCATGAGAGAATAAACTCCAATTTGAGAATTTACCCGAAACGATCTGTGTGGAAAGACGACCAAACAGTGAGGAACACTTTGCCGGTGTTGCACTACACAATGGAAGCTCAAAAGATAACAATCGCGTGAGTTGAGATAAAACCCATCAGAGAGGAGAGAGCTTATTGGTCGTGCAAAGTGATGGAACTGAGCCAGTGAGCTCGAAATTCGCATTTCAGCTTTATATACTCAAAACCAGATATGGCTAGTCGAACGGATAAAGATAGGCCGGTCGAACGCCCTGTCACAGATAAGTTTTCCATTTTTTCTGACGTGGCACGCAGGTCGAACAGACACATGCATAAGCCGCTTCTAGCGAACACATGCATAGCTAGTCAAACGGCAAATGGAATGGGGAGGATAGACACGGACGGTTCTGTTACTCACCAGGTCGAACGCAATTTGGAATGGGCATTGGAACACATGGTTTTTGTGGGTCCAATATTAATTTTTGAAATGGCCGCCGTCGAAACGGCAAACGGCCAATGGAACGGAATAGAACGGGTGGCTGTAACGACCCAGGGAAAAGCGCTAGCCACATCTGCGCTATAACCCCAAAATGACTAGTCCAATTTTGGAGTTTCCTTAGAATCACTAAAAAGCCCAGTTTCACCTAGCCTACTAGGCGATGTGAGACTCAACACTCATGACTCTATAAACTCACCCACTTCGTATGTGGACTATTTTTCATGCTTCCCAATATGGGATCGGGTGTTACACCTATAACACACCCGTTCGAATGGAAAACATACCGCGTCGAACGGAAAGTCTTTTGAACAGACTTTTCCAGAAGTTTTTCAGTTTGGACTTGTAGCTTGGTTTCCTTCAAGGCGGCGTCTTTTGCATCGAACAGCAGAATAAAAAACTGTCTCAAGGACTACACAGCCAATCCTAAGGCAAAGCCTTGACATCTAACTACCCTATCTTCTGGTATGATCGTTACCTAGGGCTATCTCTATAAATCAAATAGTCTTACAGAGAGAGCAAAGGGCTCTGATATCAACTGTAACGCTCCGACAAACATCTTAACGAGTAAATGACTTAGCCGTTCACCTCCTAGCCTTAACCCCTCCACCGGGTTAAAATTCAAGGATCATACACTTTGAAAGGGTGAGAGGCTTACAGCGGAAGCACTATCACCTAATAAGAATAAAGATAGCAACTAATACCCACAAATAAATAAATACCTAGAATAGTTGAAAACATAAAAATACCCTCTCAGAGAACAACCTCCAAACGAACCATACTGCTCGTATACACCTCTATCGTCTAGACTATCTATAAAGTTGCATAACATCATAGGTGCAAAACATGTAAGAGTAAGTCCACGACTTAGTGAGCAATAATACACATATTATACAAGGTTCATTATTTGTGAACTCAGTTTATAAACCACGGTCTTGTTGTCCTCATTTTGTTGCATAAACTAGTCGATGACAATGCAATATGTATAAAAATACAAGAAATAATCAAGAGCATGTGACATTGCTAACAATATTGCTACTCGAGACATTAACCTTTCTAAACAAGGTTTGGCGCGTCCAAGAGACTTCTAGTACAATTACGATGCCCCGGACATTGTACAAACATACCATCTTAAACTAACAGTCCGGCCGAGGTACGACAACGGAGTGCCCACACCTATCTACCAAAGTCGTAACGCTAACCCCCTCACAAGAATGGTCACTAGTCACAAATCTAAGGCCCTCCTGTGGCGAACTGATTTCATAACGCACTTTTTTTTTTTTTTTTTTCTGAAATTGAAATGAAACCGCATTCATGCACAGATGCTCATGTAAAGCTTCACATCATCAACTCATAATCTGAGCATATCACATCAAAAGTTAACGAATATACACGTAGCGAAAAATAAAAAAGCAAATATTGAGGTCACAACGTCAGAGCTACCATCAACTAATATAAACCATGCTCAGAACATCTATTACACAACAAAAGAATAGCTAACAAAAAGCAACATAACGGCTTCGCCAAATCATCCAACCTGTTTAAATATATTCACATATTAATGTAAGCAAAGGTTAGACACCCAAAGTCGATACCAAAGCATCCGGCGTACACGGCCCACCGTCATAGCCCAATACTCAGGCACTGGTCTTTCAACAAGATACCCTGTACTTGCTTCAATTGGCATCATCTATGTAATCATGAGATCATCCAAAGATTACCAAAAGGGGAAGAGAAATGGAGGAGAGAGGGTGGAGCAACAGGTTCATAACGAAATGAAGACTCCCCCGAAGTTTTTGCGTTATGCAACTTTTATTTATGCAATCGTTTACAATAAACA
The DNA here is from genome assembly GCA_900184695.1 of Betula pendula. Classification (NCBI taxonomy): domain Eukaryota; kingdom Viridiplantae; phylum Streptophyta; class Magnoliopsida; order Fagales; family Betulaceae; genus Betula; species Betula pendula. Next base: position 4,764 of record FXXK01002557.1, on the reverse strand, counting down.
GCTACTAAACTTCATAAAAAATATTACTTCATTTATTCAAATTTGGTGCAGCTGATGAGTAAACAACGCATTCGTAAAGCACTTTGAAATATACCATATTACTGTGAATTGTATGCATATGCTCCAAAATACGCTCTTGGATATATATACATATAACTTATTATACATAACTTGTTAATTATATATAATTGTCACACACTAGTATATATGCATTTCGTTTACTCTAAATCTCCAGACCACGTGATGGAGATCAAGGTACGGCTTCAAAGGAATTCAGTACCCAATTGGGCCGATTACGAGAGCACGAGCAAAGAAGTTCAAGGATTGTACTCAACGACTCATTCAAGAGTTATGGGCTAAAGCAAATTCGTGGAGGCCCATTTGAGCATGATCCACGTGGGGCAACAAAGAATCGTCACGCCTGATTCAAGTTTAGAAGGATCCGGTCAAGACTAAGAATTGGCAAGAAATAATTTGGGTCTATTCTAGAAGGATGTTGATTGCGAGCTATTCTAGGCCCACTTTCTTTTTTTTTATGTTGTCTTTTATTTCCTTTCTATACTGACTCTAGGCGTCCAGCCTTTTATTTGCCTTATATGTCTTGGTGGCGTTTAGCAAGCAAGGATGTGTGTTGCAGTAAGGATTGTGTTTTTAGCAAGTAAGGTTGTGTGTTTAGCAAGGTAAGGATTTTTCCTTATACCATTTTTTGCTTTAATTAAGTTTTCTATGGTTTAGGGTTTTTCTCCTTGTAATGTTCAGCCCTTTAAATAGGTGCATAAACAATGAAAAAACGCGCAGCATTGATTATTCATAAACTTGTGAGGTTTATTTTCTTTGGTTCTTTGAAGAACTACTACGAACCTTATCGGGATTTCCCGTGGCGTTCATCTCGACTTATTCAACGGGAGTTTCCACCAACATTTGTGGTGTCTTCATTATACCGAGGGTTCTTGTTTTATCATAAACAACGGGGTCGGAGGTCTTCATTCGAATCTATCCATAGAACAATCTTGGGTTCCCTTTCGCGTTGTTGGGTGCTCATTTATTCTTGACGGGGTTCACATCATTTGGTGACATCAGAGCCCGGCTTTCTAGTTCAAGGTTTGCTGTATCCTTTAACATCTTTCATTACGTTTGTTTCTTCTTTAACCGTCCACGATCATTTATCTCTTCTTAACAATTTCCTTTACCCCTATTTGTTCAATCTTTTTTCAGTTCTTGGTTGATGTCTAAACTATTGGTCTGGCGTCATCATCTCTTAATTATTTCAAATCTTATTTCATTTTCTCAAAATCTAGTTGCCTGATCATAAAAAAAAATTAATAAATAAAATAAATAAAATAAAACCAAACAACAAACAAACAAATAAAAAAAAAACAAAAAAAACAACAAAAAGAAAAGAAAGAGAGAGAGACCTCAAACAGAAAAGGAGTCCGAAAAAAAAAAAAAAAATCACTATTCTGTGCTTCCAAAATTCCAAACTGCCATATTTCCTTCTTAATTCTAATCTGAAAATTTTCAATTTCCTTGTGTTCAATCTTGAGATTCCTTGATTAGTTCTTGGTGACTTGTTGCCTGGAAATTTTGAGTTGTTTTGTCTAGTTTCAAAAGAACTGATAGAAAATTATCGAGGAAAAAGGCAAGAGTGGTGAGAACATCAGAGGGTAAAAGCCCATATTATTCTTTGAGTGAAACACGAGTGGATGAGTGATCCACATTCTTGAGTGTAAACACGTAACTGGAGTGATTCGTGAGGTCCTTTTTTTTTTTTTTTTTTTTTCTAACCTTAGTTTTTGCAGCAATGCATGTCTCAACGATAGTGGTAAGAGCGTTGCCCAAAGATGATACAAAATTAACTGATCCGAAAGTGTTTATGGAGTGAGGGCATGATGGTGAGGGATGGAGGGTGTGAATAGAAGATGAGAGATGGGAGCAGGTTCACGAGTACGGAAGTAGATCACGAGTTGGAGGAATAGAACGGTGAGGAGCAACCACAAAACGATACGTAATTTGCAAAGAAAGGGAAAGAGTTCCACCGAGGAGGAGGGATGAAGAGCGTTATGGGTCTGGTTTTGATGAAGAATGAAGATCCGGGATTCCATTGTTAACTATAGGAGACCTGGAGGAAACATTTTAGGAAGGATAACAACTTGGGTTGGTATTAAGATGAAGCATTTCCGTCTTTTCAAGGTAGGATCTGATCCTGAGCTGCATATCTTGAGGTGGGAAGAGAAGATGGACGTGTCGTGTTTGATCTTTCCAGCAACTCTTCCGAGAAAAAGAACGGTAAAAATTAGCGGCCGTAATCTCGAATTTTCTGGAATATTGCACTATTACTGTGGTGGGGATCAGGCTTGCTGATAAACAGGACGGCGGAATAGAGAACGGCCCAATAGATCACATGGGAGGAGATTTGAAAGTAGTATGATTGAGAAAGCGAGTTCGTTCAAAGTTTACTAACTATCTGAGAGATTGTACAAAAGCCGTACAAGGTCTTAGACACAGGAGTCGAAGCGTAGAGGGATTAGCTACAAGGAGGATGGAGCGATTGCTATGGATCGCGAGCGTAATGTTAGAGGCAGATGCGAGATCTACAATGGCTAGATTTCTTTACCTTGACTTAAACCGGGAGATCCCATGATAAGGTAGAGATGCAGGCGATTATGTGGAATTTGGAACGCGGATAGTGGCGCGTGCACTATGGCTATCAACAGTGGAACAACAACTCAATGAGAAGGGGAGTGGGAACACGTGCAGGCCATAACTCTAGTTCTATCCTTGGAAATCGAGTCGACATTGCCAAGCCATTGAGACAAGTTCACAAACGCCAAACCCGAGACAAGTTCGGCGACCACCAGCCACGTTCTCAGGTAAAACGAGCCTCTGGATACCCTCTCAGGAATCGTTGATATTAAAGGCTTTAGATGTAAGGCAGGGGGGCCACATATGCAAGTCAAGTGTCCCAACACGCAATCATTGGTTTGCAAGGCTAATGGTGAAATTGTGACGGATGAATGAAGAATTCTGACACCCGAGACATGCGCCATTGGAGGCATATTTCCGAGGAGGAGTATTTAGCCCGTGAACGCATTGGACATTCGGTCGGCAAGGAGAGCATTGAGCTTGCAAGCAAAGGGGGTTGAATGAAGTACAGGTGGGGAGAATATCTTTTCACAGCTAGGTGCTACGTTTAAGACAAGGTATGTAGTGTGATTAATTGATGGTGGTAAGTTGTACTAATGTTGCAACGCACAGTTATTGGTACGACGAAATTGGGATGGCCCATGGTAACAGCACCCTAGACCGATAAGTTGCAATGCTAACATTGATACGTGGTGAGATAGGGTGAACAAGCAAGTGTTAGGTTGCATTTTGAATCGGGTTAAATCATGAAGATGAAGTGCTTGTGTGATGTAGTGCATGCAAGCGGACACTGATTGGTAGGGCGCTGCTCCCCATGGGCAGTTTCGATAGACCAGGGAAGCGTGATGGCTCTTACGACAAGTACTCTTTTGTAGCTTAATCAACCGATCAATCACTTCTTCTGTACCCAGTTGACAGCCGCAACAAGTATACGAGGATCAAGTGAGATTACAAAAGGAACATTGATCAAAAGAAAGAGACGTAGCAATCGAAAACACGAAGTACAAATCAAGAGAGAGGCCGAGAAAAAACGTGAAGAGAAAAAGAAACATCCAAAGTTCGGGCCTTGAGAGAAGAGATCAACGAGAAAACAAAAAGAATGTTTGTATGCAAAGTGGTGAGATCAAGCGAGCATTGTTTTCACAGATCAAGATGATTATACTTTTGTACAGAAGAGCACTTTAAACACTACACGAACTTTGACCTGTCGCTTTTGCTTAGTTCTTATTGTTTCTCTTTTGCAGGATACGAGGATGTCTTCGCCGAGGAAACCACCACATGGGTTGCTCCAATTCCGAACGGGATTGAAAATCAACATTGATTTGTTTCCCGGGGGTGCACGCACCATCCAAACGCGCAGCTTATAGGGAGCAACCGAGGAGACAAGGAGTTCAACGCCAGGTGAGTGAATTGTGGTGGAGAAAGGCACATGAGGGAGAGACTTGAGGCCCATGTGCGGGTTCCGATCATTATCTGTACACTTGAGAAGGATGGGACGTGGAGAATGTGCGTTGATTGCCGAGCCATGCCAACAACCATAACGGTAAGAATATCGTCGTCCTATCCCAGCTTAGATGGAGGTATGGTTGAGAGCTGCATCTGTTCTTGATTTTTCTAAATTAATTTTTGAAGAAAGTGGTTATCATCAAATTAGGATAAAAGAAGGAGTGAATGGAAAACCGCCTTAAACAAAATATGTTTTGTCATGGGGAATGCTTAGTTTATGCCTTTTTTGGTTGTACTAATGCTCTGAGCACCTTTATGGGAGATTCCACTTGGAACCATGTTATTGCGTTGCATTTATAGGCAGATTTGTTGTGTGTTATTTTGATGATATACTCATTTATAGCAAAACATAGACGATCATGTAGTACATTGAAATCCGTTCTTAGATGTCTAAGGAAACGAAGAGGTTGTCTGCGTAATTTAAAAAGTGGCACTGTTTACACCGATAGCTTGTATTTTTGGTAGTTGTTGTTACGTGCACAAGGTATACAAGTTGAGTGAAGAGAACGTTACTTGCAGTCCAAATGGCCAAGCCACAAGTGTACTAATCGTCGTTGAGTTTTTCATGGACTTGTAATTTTTGTTAACCGCGGTTCGGAAGCGCGATTCTTCCTT
>FXXK01002556.1:7778-32931 GCA_900184695.1 Betula pendula | reverse complement strand
TATTATAAAATGACCATCAGCGACGAAAATTAAACTTCGCTGCTGATGATACACCAATCGCGGCGAACTTATGGTCGCTGCTATTGATATTAGATATAAAAAAATATTATAAAATGTGCATCAGCGGCGAAAATTGAATTTCGCTGCTGATGATATACCAATCGCGGCGAACTTGGGTCGCCGCTGTTGACATTAGATATAAAAAATTATTATAAAATGACCATCAGAGGCGATATTCATTATCTCGCCGCTAATAACATATCATTAGCGGGGACTTTGATGTCGCTATTAATGATCTGGCTGTTGATGAACCTAGTTTTTGTAGTGATACTGCCTGACATACACACTGATCGAAAGTTTTCACGTAAACAGTGTAGCGGGACACGTATCGAACGTTTGATCCTTACCATTGAACGTTCCATAAGCACATTGAACGTTCCATAGAATCCTTCAAACATTCTATGGGCATTCAAAGCTCCAAAATAAGTCCTACAACTTAAATCTTTTGGGCATTACAAAAAATTATGATCATTTTATTCTAGCTGGGTCAATGCTGAAACTATTAGTTCGAGCTGAAATAGGACAGAACATAGAACAACCAACGCTAAAACTCTTAAGTTTGAATGGAAATGGAACGAGACTTAGAACGAAGCTCTTTGGAAGTATTCAAAGTGCTCCTTACACTGTCCAGTTCGGACTGATAAACACTCAGTTCGTACTAAGACCACAAAACATGAATTTTTACACCGAAAATTCCTAAAAACATTGTCTAAAATCAAATTACATCAAAATATTTTGGGCACCGAATTGGCCAACACTACAAACCTAACAGTTACGAATGTCGGTAGTATCATCTTCAGTAATAATCGTATCATCAGCATATAGTAAAAGAAGAATAAGGCCAACATGAGATCGCTAAATAAAAAGTACAAATTCATAGAAGTTAGAAACAAACCCAATTTATGTGATAGTAGAGATGAATTTGGAAAAGCAAGCACGTGGAGCTTGTTTCAACCCGTACAACGCCCGATGGAGCCGCCAAATTTTGTGTGGAGGATGATTGTATCCATGACGAAGCTACATATAGACTTCTTTACTAAAATCACCATTGAGAAATGCAATTTTCAGATCCATCTAAAAAAGATCCCAACGATGCGCAGAGGCAACGACAAAGAGAGATCAGATAGAGATAAGTTGTGCCACTAGTGCAAATGTTTCCTTATAATCAATGCCAAAGTCTTGATTGAACCCGACCGTTAGCCATAAGACATGCCTTATATCATTCAACAGATCTATCAGATTTGGTCTTAATCTAATACCATGTTAAAATAAATAGAAAAAATAACATTTGAATTGAATACCATATTTCTATATCTTTGAACAGTGTACAAGAAATGCCTATAGTTGAATAAGGCCAACTAAAATAGAAAATACAATCAATAAATTAATGGACAATATTAAAAAAGAAAACAACATATATAAAGAAATATAATCAACATGGACAAGGAAATAAATCAGTCAAACAAATATGGCAACTATCAAAATATATTATGAATATATTCTACCAGACACAATGAAGAAGACATGACAACAGTATTAATTAGACAAACAAATACATTTATGGAGAGGATAATCACTAAATAATAGGTACACTCCATCAACAAATCAGTCCAACCTGAAGGAGTGCAATGCAGTGTTTGACTGGACTTGAGGATTTATAACAGTGATCAGCATTTCACAAAAACTATGGAAACCGAGTTTAGATCTTTGTATTCCAACTAAGTCTAAAAACTTGTAGAAGTGCTTAACGGCATTAAATTCATACAACTACTTAGAGATAACATACTATCTCTTTATTCATTACTAATAGAATTATAATAGGAATAGGAATCATCCTCCAGCAGCTTCTTGCTTGTTCCTAGGACTCTTGGAGATAGTCCTCATGTCTTTCAACCCCGCCTCCTTTTGTTACGTAACAGGATAGTGCAAGAGAGATCGAATGTGCAGCCAATAGATAAAAGAAAAAATGAAATGTATTAATAAAGATAAGAGATTAAAATCCAACGAAATACATAACGTAGAAACTAAAATAAACAGGATAGAATTATTTGGTTATAAAACAGTAGTGAACCAAAGATGTTCAGACAGCAAATACATTCAGCACAAGTATAATACGATCATCCAAGTCTACTCCTTACTTACCTAGGAGACGGCCTCGTAGTCCTAGAAGTGATGGCATTCATCTGTCTCTCCATGGCATCCAACCTCTGATTTAACTCTCTGAACCGAGTTTCAAAATTCTCAATCATCCTCCTAGCCCAAGGAGGAGGGTCGTCCTCTGGTATATTCAATAACAAATTAATCGATCTTAGCATTCTTTCTTTTGACTGACACCATAAACGATATAACATAACAATTTATTATCCAGATGATACATGCAAACATATATAACATTCTTTGCCGTGTCAACGCTTGTTGGTACCGTTGTACTGCTCACTTGTCTTACGATAAGTATAATTAATTAGTCTCGCACAGACGCCCAACATCACAAATGGTTATGGCACCAGAGAATGCTCAAGAAGCCCCATGCAAGTAGTTTTAATATGTCTAAAGCCTTAAAACAACCCAAATGACATAACATGAAAATTTGCTAACCGGATGATATATGCAAACACACGCACACAGATCCCAAGTTTCAGTACCTGGCCCAGCACCTGTCCCAGCACCTGTCCCAGCACCTGTCCCAGTACCTGCTCGAATTCTTACAATAACATGAAAATTTGCTAACCGGATGATATATGCATGCAAACACACACAAACAGATCCCAAGTTTCAATATGACATGTAGCTGATGATTGGAAGGAAAAACCTCTTGCGAGTTGACGTGTCCCAGCAGCCGGCACTGGGGAGGTGTTGAGTGCACTTAACCGGAGCTGATCCGAAGGTCCTTCACCAGTTCGATTCATTTTTCCCTTGAGAATCAGTAAGTCTAATTAGACTAGCATGCAAAAACGCCCAACGTCACGAATGGCACCAAAGAATGCTCAACAAGTCAATGATATGTAAGTATATATGTCACCAAGTGGAGGAGCCATAATTTTAGTTTAGAAATGAAAAAATTTTAAAAATAAAATTGATTGTTGAAATTATTAAATAATATAAGTAACAAAATAAATGTATAATTAAAAATTATTTAATTACCATTTAAATATAACTTGTAATTTGTAATTTGTGTTTTACGTTAATTTCTCTAGTTGATTTAGAATTTTTTTTTATATTTTTTTTATATAATCATCAACACTTTAACTTCAACTATATAGTTACAAATTAAAATTATAAAGAAGGTATATATCCTCATCAACACATTAACTTAAAGAAAAATTCAAATAAAAATAAAAATTTAGAAACATAATTTGATTAATTAAGTGAAAATTGAGAAAATAAATCGATGTGAAAGTTTGGTAAATATTTAAAAATTTTCAAGAAATTCAATGCGTGCCTTAATTTCTTTAAAGAATTATTATAATATCTATTTTTCTATTTTTTTTTTTTCCCTATTTTTCGTTCTCAATCATTAAAACTCGTGTACAGAGAAAAAATGTGAAAAAGAAAAAAAAAATTATTGTGATCTTATAGAGAGAATTTTTTTATAAAAAAAGTTAGATACTTTTTTGGGGGGGAGCATCATCCAAAAAAAAGAAAGGCAACCATCTACTGCTATTTACTTTCTTGGCGGCATCATCCAAATAAAAATAAAAATAAAAAGGAAACACCTATGTAAGCTTTTCACTTGAACGTGCACAAAAATATTTTAATCCTACACTATGGTTTTGGGAAACTTATACTTTTTGTCTTTTTACGACGATTTGACAATTATTTGCTGGGATAGCTTTTATTGCTTTTTAACTGTAGCTGTGCATTTTGAGAAACATCTACTGCTATTTGCCGTTTTAGGCTTTTTTACCACTATTTCACAATTAATGATGTTTGCGGGACAACTTTGCATTCTGATTTTAAACAAATTGAGAAAGTGTCTTATTTAAAATTGTTTTTTTAAAAAATAGCAATATCGAAACGTAAAAAAAATTATGTTTTTAAATTATAGGCAAGGGATAAATTATTAATAACCTATGACTTAAAAGATTAAACTCTAATTTTAATAAATGCTTAACTACGTTTTTAAAAATTTTATTTTTAAATTGTACATTTTAAAATCGCAAATCCAAACAAACCCTAAGAATCTAGATCCTTTAAGTTATATTTTCTTGGCCCTATCACAAACTGTCTGAATTCAATCACACTATTTTTTTTTTTTTTTCTGAGAATTCAATCACACTATTTAATCAAACATATATTGTAAAAACAGCAAGAAACGTTAAAAATAGTTATTTGAAGGTCAACAAATAAACATAGCAGCTCTTTATAAAGAGGGAAGATTGTATGGTAACATAACTATATTACCCTAACAAAAGTCCTGAAATCTAGCTACCGAGAAGGAAAGGAAAAAAATATGTAAAGTCCCATACTTCTCTTTTATATTGTTGTTAAATAAAAGATAATTAAAACTCTAGCTCAATTTAATTAACAGTAATGTTATTTTGTAAACTCTTATACTACTGTTATATAACTGAGATAACGTGGTAATGAAAATCAATATTTAATTTTCTTTTTTTTTTGCAAGTACTAATCTAATGGCTTATTTTCATTGTCACATCATCAAGTTATATGATAGTTGAATAAAAATCTATTAAATAACATTACTCATCCAATTAAATACCCTATAAATGGTATAATTATATAAAAATTGAAGATAAAAGATACAACATAAAATTGAAAATATGAAACCTATTCATCACAGCCGACGCTAGCTAATTAAAGTACAATTGTCACATAGGACCTCACTGAACCTTGGTCTCACATCACTAACAAAAGAAGATGACATACTACTGAACTAGATTTGAGGTGAAATACTGACATATATATACTAAATTTAAGAAAATATAGAAAAGTTATTTTTGTTTTGACTATTTTCTGGTTCTTTTTGAACTTTTTATGAAATTTCGGTCTATATAAGGATTTCATTATATGAAATGCTTCGCATGCAATAGATAAATTATTCTCTATCAAACATGTTGTGAGAGTATTTGTGAGATTTATGTTTCACATTAAAAAGTATAAAAATAAAAAATAAAAATAAAAAATTAAAAAAAAAAGTAGTTAATATATCTAAGTTGACTCAAACCCATTAGCTTAAGTTTTTGGACTAAAAATAGTGTCCTAATATGTATATTAACTTACTCTTGTTATACTCTTTATGTGTTTCTTTCCTTAATTAACAATTGATATTAGAGTAATAGTTTGTTTTTTTTTTTTCTAATCAAACCAGGGGAAAAAGGGGGGAGGGAGAGTAATAGTTTGTTTTCGCTATTAATACGAGCTTCTTGGTTTGACCCTCACACTCGAGGGGAGTTGAGTCACTGTGGAAGAGACTCACAAGTGAAAGAGAGATTTGTTATAAGTGCATTCGTGACGTACACTCGAGGGGAGTTGAGTCAATGTGGAAGAGACTCACAAATGAGGGAGAGATTTATTATGAGTGCACTTGTGAAGTTAATTTGTACGTGTTTCACAATGAAAAAGTAATAAGAAAAAGAGTACTTAATATACCTAAGTGGTATCCTAATATGTATTTTAACTTACTCTTGTTGAACTCTCTTTGTGTGTTTCTCTCCTTAACAAAACATAATTCTTGGACAAATTTTAACATGCAATTTTACCCCCAAAAAATCTGTTGAGGATGTTCTTCCATAAATAGGGAGGATGTTCTTCCATAAATAGCTCCCTGAATAAAATAACTGCAACTCGATCAAAAATCCAAATCTTTTTTGTTTCACGGTTTCCAAAAGGAATTTGATTAGTAATGATATTTAATTATCAGAAATGAAAGCAATTTCAAGTAATTAACTCATGACTCATATCTAATGCGAATGCGCATTGATAACGTAAGCTAGGAATTCGCTGGGTATCAGAAAATTTAAGATAGACGATGATGATGATGGACACAATGAAGAAGACATGACAAGAGTATTAGACAAACAATAAATACCTGCACAGAGAAGATAATCACTCCAGAATAGTGTTGGACACTCTCCCTCAACAAATCAATTCAACCTGAGGATTTATAACAAAAACCTAAGACGAGACCATCGTTATCACAAAGTCAATATTGGCAATGAGCTGGCTTTTCATTATTTTTTTTTCTTTATTTTTCTGAAGATACTTATAACCCACGATACTTTATTATTCAAACTTCTGCACATGCCAGATAATATTAATAGTAATCGAGAAGGGGGTGTGTGCATCTATGCAGGGTTTGGAGGAGGGGTTGCGCTGAGGGTCTGTTATGGCGTACGTAGATATTTGTGGACAAAACTTATATATAAAAAAAAAGGATAAAAACAAAGGAAATAAATTTTCCCGACAAATGGTCACATGCTGTTTGTCACAACGTAGTCTCAAGGGCTAAACAAAAGACAAAAGCATTAGAGAAATAAATAATAAATAAAAATTAAATAAGGACAAGAATTAATACATGTTTTGAGTCAATATTTTCTAAATTCTTAAGACATTTCATCAACTATATTTTATTCTAATAATTATTTTAAATTAAATTATTATGATTTTATTATATCAGTACTTATTGTTGAAGCAGATTTTTCAACAAAGGTATTTAAATGGATAATTATGGATAAAAAATATTTATGCCTTAAAAACATATTTTTAAAAAACAGATGGTATATTTTTGCACTTAACTGAAATGTTTAAGGTTGGTCAAATTTCCCAAACAAAACAAGTATTTAAAATATCAAAATTATTTTACATTGAAATAAATAAACCTTAAAACAAATTGAGACAATGCATGAAAATATTAAATATAATTTTCTTAATTTTTTAATTGTCAATAGGGTTGTAATCAAGTTGAGCCGAGCCGATTATTTAACATTCTAGCTCGGTTCGTTTAACTTTTTTTGAACATGAGCCAAGCTTGATAATCTATTCAAGCTCTCTTCCTTTATTTTTCGACCCAATTCAAACTTGTTCACGAACTATTCAAATAACTTATTCATTCTATTTATAAAGTAAATTATTGTCATGATTGTTTAATTTATTTTTTGTAATTTCATACTAATTATTAGTTATTTAATTATTTTTAATATTTATTATTAGATAAATTAACTCGAATATTAAATAATCTAATATCGAGTTTATATGTTTATCTTGTATTCTGTATATACATTCCTTACACACACATATATAGACATACACATAAACTCATTCATATAATATAAATACACATATTTTTATCAAGACTCACAATTATAATAATTCAAGCTATATTTATTGTATTATGAAAAGAAATCATTTTATATTTTTCAATATTTAACATGTTCTCATTACAAAATTTAAAATAATAAAAATGAAATTATATGAACTTGTACAAGTTTATACTAGCTGAGCCGAGCTGAATTTATATGTGTTCGGCTTGTTTAATAAGCAAGTCTAAATTTTTATTTAAGCTATGTTTGTTTAATAAATAAACCCATCTTGAGACGAGCTTGTCTGAACCGAACCTGAATTTTTTCACGATTCGTTATGTTCATTTACCGCCTAATTGTCTATCTCCCTTCTAGAGGCATGGACTTTTGTTTTGTGGTCCAAACACAAAGCAAATTGGTCAAGTGGATAACTTTTTCAGGTTTCCTTGATATACTAAAAAAAAAAAACTGGGGTAAAAGAGTTTTGAAAAAGGATTAAAATAGAGAATTGTTTTGGTGGAGGCTATGTTTGAAAAAAGTGTCCTGTGTAGAGTCCATAAATAATAATAATAATAAGAAGAAGAAGAAGAAGAAGAAGGAGAATTTGATAAAGTTTTGAAGAGTGTATTGAAAAATGTTTTATTTTTTATTTTTTGAGAAGTATTTTGAATTTTGAAATATTTTTATAGTTTGTTTTAAAAAAATGTGTTACTAGTCAATCAGGTCACACCTAACAATCTGTTGGGCTAATTGATATTGAGAAAAAATTTCCTCATTCGAAAAATGAAAAGAGTTTTACAAAAGTTTATAAAAAAAATGCCATATTTTTGTTTTTTAAATTTTGTAATAGTTGTCAAATATATTCTTTATATTTTAGGACAAATTAAAGAATTAATATCCTCCAATTTTTTCAATTGATCTCGATCTGACATTTCCGTCAAATTAGTCCCCATTAATGCAAAGCATAAACATTTTGTGCTATACACACTTTCAATTTACTTTCATACTCTCATTTTCAAATTTTTTTAACGTGACTTTTAAAATTATTATTAACGTTAAAATTAGTCACTATTAAATTTTAATCTAATAGTGATTTGAAAAACTACGTCAAAAAGTTCGAGAATGAGAGTGTGTACATAGCATTACTCTTTTGACAATTTTTTTTATTTTTTTTTTGGAAATTTGAAAGAAATAAATTTGCCTAAAAAAATTGGCCACATGCTGTTTGTGACAACGTAGTCTCAAGGGCTGCTATGCTGAAGAAAAACAAAAAATTCAACAAACAAATAAATAAAAAATAAAAAAGGACAAAAATAATACATGTTTTGAATCCATATTCTCTAAAATTCTTAAGAAATTTTATAAACTATATTTTATTCTAATAATTAGTTTTAAATTAAATTATTATGATTTTATTATATCAGTACTTATCATCTTTATTAAATCATCATAAACGACTTACATGATAAAATTTTAATTACTTAACTTAAAAAATAAGAATTATAATTCAAGAAAATTTATATAATATATTATGTACTTCTAAAAGATCATTATTAACACTTTTATCCAACCTTTTTTTATTCAAAACAAAACAAAAAAAAAAAAACAAAACAAAAAAATGAAGAAAAATAAGAAGAGAAGAAGATAATGATAAGTAACATTTTCTCTTAACTTATTTAGTGATCTGAACTTGTTTTTTGGGTAAGGACTTGGTGATTCGCAGACAAGGTCAAAACCTCACATGCACTGCTAGCAGTTCTGAATTTACAGACTTTGTAGTAAATTTACAACTGCAGGCTTGCAGACATTATTTATTTGCATAAAATATGTTCTTTTTATATTTATTATTCTAATCTTATAAGTCCCTTGATAACCAAGAAGGGGACCGGATTCCAAGTCTTTGGGATCTAAATTTTCGGACTCTGCTTTACTTAATTTATGTGGATTAATATTGTTCAAACTTGAAATGCATATAACTGGCTTGCAGACCGTTTACGGACCTCATTGAATTAGGACTGTGGTCCCAATATCACTGCATAGGTGTTTGTCTTTTTATAGGATTTGTCTTTTACTTTCATATTTTTCTGGTTAGTCTTTATTTTCCTAGTCCAAGTCAAGTCAAGTCAAGGTTGTAATTTCATAAATTAAAGGAGCCGTGTGTTTCCTGACTCATGGTCGTTTTTTCATAGGAAAAAATGTAAAATTAATTTTTGTAGTTGGAATAAATTATGAATCGCTTCATGTGGTATTAAAGTGAATTTAGAGGCTCTTATGGTATGTCAAAAAAATAATTTAGTCTCTTGAGTCAAATTTCGTTAAAATATTTGACAGATTCCATTAGGTGCTACGTCAGTACTAATAAAATCATGACATGTATCATTCTTAATAAAAAAAATATAAATATATAGAACTAAACTTTTTTTTAAAAAGGAAAAAAGAAAAAAGAAAGTAGTGAGTGACTGCCGGCAGCTGATAAGTGCTGAATATTACACATTCAAGCCCCTTAATTCATATATGTTAATCTCTTAGTTTCATTATAATATGATGTTTTGTGTTATTTTTGTATTTTCCCTTATTTTGTAGGTTTTGGAAGAAAAGAAGTCAATTCCATTAACTCGGGCTAAAAACACATGAACTGTGCAAAGCTGTTGAATATTTGACCTTGATGCACTATTTTGGCCATAACTTTTAGCTCAAAACTTGGATTAAGGCAATGTCAAGTGCGTTGGAAAGAAGACTCAGAGATGAACAAATGATTAAGCCAAAGTTTTTACATCCAAGGTGTGCTCGAGAGCCCAAAATGGTGATCGAGCACTAGCTGCGATCGATCCCCATTTTCTGACGATCGATCCCCAGTTTCTAGTGCTCGATCCCCATTTTCTGGCGCTTGATCGCCATCGTGTGTTGAAAAACTCTGAAATTGGCAGAACTGATATGGAAAGATGGTAATCCAACCCTAATTCGTTCTTGGACTTCCTAGGGTGCATGAAATTGATTAGGATTGTTCCTAAACTCTATAAATACTCTCATAGGTCCTCCAAAACAAACACATAAGTTGTGGGAGAGGAATTGGAGGCTAGATCAAGAGGGGTTTTAGTTTTTCTTTCTTCCTTTCTTTATTTTCTGTATGTATATAGTTTAGGCCGAATTTAGTTATTTTTAATACTTTAGTTAGGACTCGATTGAAACCCTAATCATGTCTCTTTAAGGTTTTGATTTGCCTTACTACAACTATTTGTGATTCTTAATTGATTATTTCGGTTTTCATTCATTCATCACATATTTGTACTTGATCATCATATGCATGTGGTATGAATTTGTTACATATGTCAATTTGGATGGCCGAGTCCTGGGCATATTAGAGTAACGAAAGAACCCCATCACAGGTTCTTGGAATAATCAACATGAAGACAATTGGAATAAATGCCATATTCCAACCTGAGTGTGTTTGTCGATTTTCATAGATTTATGTTTTCTCAAAGAACAACTTAGTAGATGTCATGCTAAATCCTTTGAGAAGGAGAAGAGTTAGAGTAGATGACATGCCTAACTCGTTGTTTAGAAAAATCAATAGCTTTAAAAGTAGATGTCATGCCCTTGTGGCTGATAAACATTGAGCATCGTAATATGGGTCGTAGCATTGTGCTTATCGTTTCCTCATAAGAGTATGATTAGTGGTGGATATCGGAGCCCTACCCTTTTATTTATTGTTTTCAATTACGTTGTTTACTTTATTCCATTGCAATCATATTTTACTTCATTCAAGTCATTTATTTTAGGAAATTCTTTAAACACAATTTACCAATCATCGTGGGAATGATCTCGTATTTGTTCTCTATACTATCGTTTTGATCTTGTGCACTTGCGAGTAAAACGTGCATATATTCACCTATTTATTTAGATGGATATTTGTACAACAGCAGCCACCCCCGGAGGTGGCCTAAGATGGCAGCGCACAAGCCACCCAGAGGTGGTCGGGGGTGGCTCGTAGGCCACCCTTAGCCTGTTCTAGGCTAGGGTGGCCTTCGGGCCACCTGCACTTCTAAAAGTGGCTACCATCAGTCACCCACCCCTTTCCTCTTTTTAGTTTTATAGATTTATATTTTTTATTAAGAATGACACATGACGTGATTTTATTAGTGCTGACGTAGTACTTAACAAAATCTGTCAAATATTTTAACGAAATTTGACTATAGGAACTAAACTATTTTTGTTCACATACTATAGAGACTTCTGAGTTTATTTTAATATCATATGTAGAGATTTGTAATTTAGGCTAACCACATACTGATTTTACATTTTTTTCCTTTTTCATATAAGGAGCCATGTGTCTCCTAGTAGTCCAAGTCAGGTTAGGACTACAATTCCTAACCCTAGAGTCTAAGTCAGTTGTAAACTTATTTAAGCACAGGTTTGCAATAAACTTTGTAGAGAATTATTTAGCAAAATCAGCACTTTTGTTGTGAGGTTTGAGTTCTCTCTAACGACTTCAACGTAACTATAAGGAGGTTACGCAGGACTCATCCTACTAACTTTTATGTCCGAGATCCTGTTACACGATTTGTTTCTCAGGCTCGTAACACAGACATTACTTGGGTTGTTAAAGCAATCTTAAAATATTTGTCCATAACAAATTAAATTCTAGAAATAAAAAATGTAAATGCGACATGCATACATGACTTGATGATGCACGAGAAGACCAACATTAAGTTGGTTTATTTTATTTATGCTTGTGTATTTTAGTTTTCTTTTTAAATAAAGATTGGTTTATCCTTTTTCATTAGGATTAGGTTTTTCGTTTTTCAAATAGGCTTTGTCTAGTTTTTCATTTTCCTTGTTTAATTAGGAGTATATCTTAGCCTATATAAAGGTGTGTGTGTTATTTTTCAATTCACTTTTGAAGTATCAATATAATTTTAGTCTTTCAGACAATTAGGATTTTTTTCTTTTCTTTTTGTTATTTTCTTTCTTCTTAAGTTCATTTTTCAATCTTCAATTCTTAATTTATGCTATTATACGTTATCAGAACAATCTTAATTCTGTCTAGCATTAGTTCATGGTATCAGAACTTAGTGTATTCTTAGGATAAAGTTTTCTATCAGTTGTCATGACTGGTAGTCATGATCATGATTGGCGTTGACAAGTTCCAAATGAGAAAGTCTCCTACCATGATCACAATTTACAAGACGTAATGATTGAAAATTTTATAAGGAAAGATTGTGAAGTTAAACTAGCGTCTAATAACACAAAACTAGAAAAAAGTTCGAGAGATAAATGATCGTGATTCAAATTCAAACTTTGAGAATCGGTATTACATCCCTGTTGCAGGCCGAGAACAACGTAGTCGGCATGGCTTGATCAGAAGTGACTCAAGGTCACCTGAAGCTAGCATATTGCCTGCGTACTATGCAGAGGAACTTCTTGTAATTTTCTTCGTATTAAATTACAACTGGGTACTCAATTTCAGCTGACCAGTTTACAAAAATGAGTTGGCCTCAAAGGGCTTCTAGTACTGGACAAGATAACGGTCAAGGACAATATCTAGATATCTCTAAAAACAAAAAAAAAAAAAAAAAAAAAAGATTTGCATGGGGCCATGGCAGTCAATTAGAAAGGCAAACCAAGAGCGGAAGTAGGGTCTTTTTTGAAAAACTCTTGACTTTACCGTACGAGACAATTTGCAGTACGTCACATCCTTCAAATCCACAACTAGCTTGAAGATTCCGCTAACTCACCACTGGTTTAAGAAATCAACACGAAAATTTTACTTAATTGTCTCACATAATTTAAGTTCAATTTTAACGTGTATATAAGAAAAATTAGACTATGATTATTTTATTATGATTATTTTTTTAATGATAATTTAATTATGATTATCTAAATGGTATGATTTATCACCAAAATATAGGAGTTAATGTCTGCTGCTTCAAAATTTACCGGGACAAGAAGATTTCAATATAGTACCGTTGACACTTCTGTTCGCCTCTATCAAGTTGCCCAAAAAGGTGATTGGCAAGTTGTTAAGCTAGTTCACGTTGAGAAATATATATTCAAATACCTTACGTCGTCCCACCTAATTTTTTTTTTTTTAGGCACTAATCAGTAATAACATTGGGACAATATTAGTCAAATCAACTTTTTTGAATGACAAGGTAGTCTGCCTTGAAATAAATAGGTCTTTCATACAAACTTGATTCAATCATTCCCGATAATGAATCAAGATAATTTTAATGTATGTCATCTCCTAAACACAATAAAGCATTAGCACTAGGACTCAGGTTCTCGTCTCTCTCTCCTACAGAAAACATATGTTCGATGTTAGCTGCGTAAGCTTGCTCCGTTTCTTCCCTCCTCCTCCTCCTCTCCCTTATAAAGCTATTTTCTTCTGTTTCTGATTGTCTAGAGTTATATCTAGACCCTTCCGCCTCTCATGAGGCCATATTCATCCTCTCTTACAATCAATCCTTGATCCTTCCAAAATTGCAACCTCGGTCTCTCACCCTCCTCCTTGCTGCTTCCTCTACTCTGCCTTGGCGTCTCCTCCCATCGGATTTGCCTTGGATTTCAAATTCGGATTTTTTTTGAGTTAGATATGTCATCTTCAACCAGCTCCTCCCCCCAATGCACTTGACTACCATCATCACAAGCCTATTCGCTCTTTGTCATCTCTTCCAGCACCCTCATCGTCGCCTCACGCGCCTCCACTTGGCCATCATGCACGGGCGAGTTAATCTCAAGCACCTGCATGTGGAAAAGCCATCCTCCCCCACATGTTTGGTGTTTATTTGATTTATACTTTTCCCTTTGTTTTGTTTTTTGTTGTTGTGGTTTCCCTACATGTGTTCGGGTAGGATTGAAGAATATTTCTATGGTTATGCCCTTATCTGCATCTCTTGTACTAGGGGTTCAAGTAGGGTTGAAGGATCTCGTGACGATCGTGCTCCTCCTTGCACCTTGTCTAACCGCCTTAATTGACGGCCACTTTTCTTGATGTTTGTCATAAGAATTCAGATGGCCGCGTCATTCATTTGATGCATTCCCTTTTATTTTCTGTCTACTTTGGTTGTTTTGAGACTTATTGTTGAGTTGTCATATTTTGGCTGCTTTAGTGGACCAATCTTTTCGATTTTAAGGGGCATGTTTGGGTACAATGCATTTTTTTAAAAAAAAATTATTTTATTTTTTAAATATATGTTTAGGTGTATCTGGATCCCAACTCAAATTTTTTTTCAATCAAACTCAAAAAATAATAAAAGAAAAAAAGAAAAAAAAAAGCAATAAAAATAAAAAGTTCAACTAGGGCTGGCCAGATCACCCCATTACCTTCGAGGGTGGCCGATCCAACCCCGTCTTATTCGATGGTAGCCAAGCCACCCCCAAACAGTCCTAGGGGGTGGTTCAGCCACCCCCATTAGTTTCGGAAGTAGCTTGGTGTAACACTCCACAAAATTAATTAACTAGTAATTAACTTCATGGTTCGTCTCACAGTCTTAAACTACGAGGAATAAACTTAAGGATATCTGTATTCTCTCTAATGAGAGTTTGTAAAGTATTGGCTCTAGAATAACTATAAATCTCCAAAAGTTGAGTCAATTAATTTGATTAACTTAGAGTGTTGCCGGTAGTGTACTCAAAACAGTTAACTTGTAACTAACTGAATTTACTACACATCACTAATTATTAGAGTAAATATCGAAAAATTGAAATAGTTGATCTGAGATAGCTAATAGTAAATTCTTAATGGCAATAATTATTATTAACAATAGACTAAGAGTTTTCAAACAAACATTACTAAAATACTATTAGATAATCACTAATTAGTCAAAACTGACAATGAGAGCCATTCACTTGGCACCTTTATCCTAACAAATTTCTCACTCTACTTGGTAACCTGCTAAGCTGCAAAATACGGAGGTGTTTCACAGGTAAAACAAATAACTGCGTATGTATAGGATCAAGTAAGCAAAATACTATGAAACTGTCTTATAAAATAAGCCTTTTGTACAGTAGTATATTTTAATTAATAAACATGAATTTTCGCAAATGGTATACATTGTCTCTACTATTATGCCATTTCAAAGTATAGTTTATTTTGAAGAGTGATGACATAATTTTGATAACAAGTCTTTGGGATTAATTCACAAAATCTTGTGTGATACAAATATAAATAATAGTCATAGCTTTCTTTCGTATGGTTTACTCGGGCCCTTAACTCCTAATTTCTGCTCGGGTTTGCACGTTCTCAAGGGAACATCTGATACAACACCAGTGTCCCAAATATTGCACAAACATACCGTCTTATAGAAGTAGCCTGATACCTAGGGTGGCCCACAGCCCCACGCTACTAGTGAATTCGTAACTGTAACCCTCATCCGAAAATGATGCGCTTGTCGCAAAAACAACTATTGGACTCAAGGCCAAGTATAAAAATAAATTTCTTTTACCACAGGGTCAAGCCCATATAATGGTAGTCTATGGCCATTATTCCGCTCAAGATGGTGTACTATATTATACGATACAGATATCGTTCATTTATTCCAAAATAAGAGTATATAAGCAATTCTTTAATTGAAGAATTTATAAACATGTTATAAAAATTGGTAAGCTCATGCCATAAAGTAAACACATGCTCAGACTACTCAGTCTACCGACATATTGCATATTAAATGTATGTAGTTTTATAATCAGTTACTTATCTTAAACACTCATCCTTTAACTTGGACATCTCAAAATCCTACTATTGTGAAACATACTCAAACAATATACTGAGAGTGCTATTCTAAACATGCAAGAACCTTAATCATGTGGTATGTGCATTAATCTATCATTAAAATCTATAATCATGCATTTTTAGATACCTTCGAACATTCATCTATAAGGGTTGATTGTTCGTTCCTCGAAGATTGAACGTTCGCCGAAGAATAGTGGAACATTCAATGTTCTGCTAGAATGCATAAATGACTTATTACTTAACCCAAGGCCTTATTAGTCTCATACAATTATATTAAAGTATATAAACGTGATAAAACATGAAAACACACGTACATCCATAAATATTTTGAAAGCTTAATAAATTTTATGCATTGAAGGTTTTAAAGTTATTTCGCATTATAAAATTCGTGAAATGCTCAATATAAAACATGATCAATAAAGACAACCACTTGAAGGAAAATTTAAGGGTGCATGAGTTACCTTGTGGAGCATGAATTCCACCAAGAAACCACTCATTATTTCACTAGAATCTTTCACTCTCACTCAATTTTGGAATGTTGGGATGGTTAAGACGAATGGGTAAGCTGAGGGATGTAGGAGGATCTATTTATAGGGGTGTGAATGAAGTGAGACGAGTTGAAGTGGACCAAGGAGTTAAAGTGCTTTCTAGGCTTACTCAAACGTTCGTGTGCACTAGATCGAATGTTTGTATACTATTGACTAACGGTTTTAAGGTTTTAGAAGAACCTTCGTTGTACTATGTTGAACGTTCGTGTGTACTAGATCAAATGTTCGTGTACTATTGACCAACAGTTTTAGGGTTTCAGATGAACGTTCGAAATACTGTGTCGAACGTTCGTTGGACAAACGTGTGGACAGCGTGAATAGTGCTACATGACACTGATTGAACATTTGTAGTAAAGACAAAAATACAGACCATCGAACATTCTAACATTCTTATTCGAACGATCTTTGTAAGGTATTCGAACGTTTGAAGATCACAGTTTAAAATAATACCTTTTTTTTTTAAAAAAGAAATTATTTGGAAATGGTATTTTAAAAAGTGTTAAAGTGCGGGTTACTTTGTTATACCTTAGTAATTATAATAAAATATGTGTTAATTATGCGAGGCATTACACTCGGGCACCCCCACTGTTTCATGATATGATTCACAAGGAAATGGAGGTCTATGTCATTGACCCATAGCACAACGCCCATTCGCTTCACAGCTTAATTGGTAGTAATCTTTTATTGCATGATAGTTACACTTGAAAGAAGAAGAGGGACAGCCAACAAAAGAAAAAAATGGCAGAGTGCAAGGTTGGAAGGATTCATTTCATCGGTAAGGAGAGGGTGGTCGTAGATCAACTTCAACCAACAAGAAAGAGAAGATCTCCTAAGCAAGGGCCTTTTCTTAGGCCAAGCAGAAGCCTGTGTTCTTGAACGTCTCAGGGGTGGCTCGACCACACCTAGACACTTGGGGGTAGTTTTCAAACCACCTCAATTTTTTGTTTTTGTTGTTGTTGTTGTGTTTTTTTTTTTTTTTTTTTTTTTTTTTTTTTTCATTTTTTTAAAATTTAGTATAAGTTTTTCGTTTCATTTTTAATTTTACTTTTTTTCAAATATATTCAATTTAATTTACCTTGCCCAAAATCTTTTTCTACGTTTTTTTTTTTTTTTTTTTATTATTCCTAAACCATCCAAAACATAATTTCAAATCTTGTTTTTTCTCCTATTTCACAATGTTTAAAACAAAACAAGACAATGCAAAAAAAAAAAAAAGCACACCAAACATGCCCTAGAGTAAATGGATGTCTGGACAGATTTATGATATGATTTATTTCTATGGGTAATAGTGTTTCATTATTTACTTAATTTGACAATTAATATATATATACATACACCGACATTTTTTTTTTTATAAAATTTAATAACAGGAAAACGCTGCTAATTTCTTAGGAAAAAGAAACACTTGGTTTATTAAAAAGGAAATGCTACATTCCTTCTTTATCCTTCTCCCATCTTTCTATATTTCAAAATTATTATTGAATCTGTGATCCATATATCCCTATTAAAAATGATGTTATTCAATTAGAGAAAATTCTCGTTGTATGTATAAAAACTTTGCTAATTAATTATCTTCAATATTTGACGTTGTTTTTGAATAAAACGCTGTTAAAAAATTGTGGATAATTCTGTCATTTGTTTAAAAAACGATGAGAATTATCTTTATATTTAAGCTTTTTTTTTTTTTAAAAATTTTTTTTTTTTTTTAATTTTTAATTTTGATTTTTTTAAGTGGCGTTGTAATAACGACGCTAACGTTTTTGTAGCGGTAGGGGACTTCCTTATTGACGTTGACTATGACAACGACCACCAGCCACAAAAACTTATGCCCCACTTTTGCCATTCTTGTCCAGATTAGCTTATTTGTCAAAATATTATAGCGTCATTAATTCGATATATGACAATTCAACTGTTATTTCTTCGGTTTCAACTTATTTATCTCTTTACCATCATACTAAAGTAATGTTAAAATTTATTTTTTTTATTTTTTTAAAATTAATATGACTTTTAAAATTATCATTTAAAAAAATAAAAAAAAGTCTATAACATTAGACCTCAAACTAAAGACTTTTTATTTATTTAGTTATCTGTAATTTTTTCGCTAAGGATTTGGTGATTTACAGACAAAGTCAAAACGTCACATGGAGGGCTAGCAGTTCTGAATTTACTGACTTTGTTGTAAATTTATATGGATTCATGAAACTTGAAATGCTTACAACTGTCGTGCAGGCATTTTTTGGGTTGTTAAACTAATTAATCTTAAAATATTAGTGCATCACATGCTTTAATACATTACAAAATTTTAGAAATACAAAACGTCAATGCGACATCCATGGATTGATCATTAAGTACCTCAAGCTCACACGAAAGCATATTGCTTGAATATTATGGAGAGGAACTTCTTGTACGTAATTTTCTATTTAGTATTAAATTGCAACTGGGTTCAATATGTTAGCTGATCAGTTTACAAAAATGAGTAGACCTCAGAGGGGTTCTAGCTAGCTAGCTAGTAGTGGACAAGATAACGATCAAGAAGTATCCACTGCCTTTAAATAATATTTGCACCGCGTATTTTTCCCAATTTACAAAATCTAAAGAACAATATTATATTTGCATGTCAGTCAATTTAAAAGGCAGACCAAGAGCCATAGAAGTGGGCTCCTTGTTGAAAACCTTTTGTCTATGCATGTATATCTATTAATTGTTTTTACAATTATTCTCTAAAAAAACAATAGATAGAGGCTAAGGGTGAAGTGTTGTCTTCTTGTGTGGTTATGGTGGTTGAAGTTTCAGAATTTGAGGCTCTGATCATTATTAGTGTGTTGGATCGTGAGCGCCGTGTCGTAGAGGCTAAGCGTGTGGAGGCCATGAGGTGGTGTTGGAGGCGAAAAGGGATTAATTAGAGGGAGTAAATGTAGTTTTTTCAATTATCTTTCTATTAATAAATTAAAATTTGTTCCAGATAAAAGAAAATAATCTCTATTTACTTGAAAATCAAAATCAAAATAAAACAAAAATAAAATCAAACTTTATTTATTTATTTATTTATTTTTGCTGATAAGTTCCTTCTAAGAACTTATATTATTATTTTTATTTTTAAAATAATAATAAAATCATTCACAGAATTTAATTTTCAAACTTCTATTAATATCATAAGAGTCTTTAAATAAACTAACAATGAGATAGCACCCAAATTGATCAGAAGTTTAATCTTAAAATATGTTAATTAATTATTAAATAAAATCTTAATCTAACACAACTTCTAATCCTATCTCATCCTAAGCCTCTAACGAAGTCATTGGAAAAATGGCCATTTTTCCTCACATGGATACAAAGGAGGATCTATGGTATAACAGTGCATGCGTCTATGTAACTCGCCGACTTAATAACCAAGTCGTAACCGAAAAATATCTAATTTTTCACGTGACACCACTATTATAATACAATACATCAGAAATCTCGCAATAGAATATTTTTTCTTTTTTCCTTTTTTCTCTAGACAATACAATCATATATGAATACACATACCAGAACTAGTGGAAAAACTTCTATTTAAATAAATATTAAAATTGTCAATTAATACATTAAATACACATACACTATATCATTTTGTTAGAATATATTATTCTCTATTATTGTGTTATTCTCTACCTTATTTAGTTTAGGGTTTCTTGGTCATCACTCATAGCCTCTCTATAAATAGAGTTCTATATAATAGTACAATATACACTGAATATATAAGATGTAGTCCTTACATCTCTTTCCGCTTCCGCTCTCTCTCTCTTCCCTTTACTCTTCTCTAATATATTTAACATGGTATTAGAGCCACTTTCTTGTGGCCTTCAATAAATGTCTTTGATGTTTTCCGGCGTTTTCCGCACGCCGTCAATTTCAGCCCAAAGTTTTTGTCCACTTGTCCTCCATGCGCCTCCCAAATATTCTGCCCGTGCACCACGCGCCGCCAAATCTCAGCCAATCTCCTCCATGGTGGCTCCAAATGACAAATCAGTTGTTGACGAGTCCAAATCCTTCGAGACGCTGATGGAGTCCAAATCCTTCGAGATTGTAGCCCTCCCATCTTCCACGCGCCTTCATGCATCCTAATAATTAGCTTAAAAATGCATATTTTTCTGGATTAAAATAAGGATTGTTACACCATAATGTCATATTTCTTGCATTTTAGAATTAATTGTGAAATAATTGTTGAATTATCAATTTTGAGCTTAAAATGTCACATTAATGCAAGAAATTACCTTTTATAGGAATTGGTGGAGTTCATGGAAAATAATGAGAGAAGAAGAACAATTTGCAAAAAAAAAACACATGCACTCTCATAGACCATCATGGGCCAAAAGAAAATAAAAAAAAGATAAAATAAGGCCAACCAAAGCTCTTTTAAAGAAAAGACAAAAAGCAAAGAAAAGAGAAAAAGACAATCTACAAAGGCATGTACGTGAAGCCCAACAAGAAGCAAAAGAAACAAAAAAATAGAAGAAAGCTGGACTGCTGGAGCGCCAGACAGCCAGGAAAAAGAAAAAAATAAAAGAAAAGAAAAAAATAAAAAGCTAGAGTCGGCTGGACTAGCTAGCGTAAGAAGAAGAAGAAAAAAAAGGGGTTTTTATTTCTCTTATAAAAAAGAGAAGAGCAGCGCACGTAGCAGAGAGAGAGCGCCGGAGGAAAAAGGAAAAAGAAAAAAAATAGAACAAGAGCGCCGAAACAGAGAAGAAAAAGAAGCAGAAAACTGGGACAGCACCCGAAGAGAAAAAAAAAAAATCTTTCTTCTAGGATTGCCGGACAGCAGACAAGAAATATTCAAGTTCTTTTTCTCTTTTTTTTTATGTCTTTTTATTTATATTTTGTTATGTACTTTAACATTATGAGAGGCTAAATTCTCAACTAAGGTTGAGGATGAAGCCTCGTTAATGAATTTCAGCAGTTATTTTTGAAATTTGATTTTGCCTAGAATAATATTTAATTGAATGATTAAAATTGTTCTTGTTTCATATCAATTAATAAATAATGAATTCTTGATATGAGTTTAATCAGGTTTTTCTCATGGTCTAGGATTATTTTTATTGATTGAATGCTTGGTTTATATTGTTGATTTTAAAATTGGATATCTATTGTGATTTGTTTTTCTTACGGATACAATTATAGATGATTTGGTTTTAATTTCTTTTAAAAGCGAAGAAGAACATACTTTAGATTTTTGCTAAGGATTTTAACGATGATATTTTTCATAGTAACAAGATTGATTTCTAGATTATCATGTAGTACATGGGTAAAATCAATGATCAAGAATATATGTTGTCATGAATTAATGAGGTGGATTCCACAACCTTAGTTCTTTTTATCTTGATAGTTTATTGCTTTTATTATTTATTTTGTTTCGATTAATTGCGTAGTTGAATTTATTTTTATTTCTGAACAACCATATTTTTCTTGAACTAGATTAGGATTTATTTAGTTTAGATTTGATTAGTTTTTCTACGATTATACAAGTCCCTGTGGGTTCGACCTCGCGCTTGCTAAACTATACTTCGGTACGGTTCGTGCGCTTGCGAGTACATTAAAATTTCACAACAAGTTTTTGGCGCCATTGCCAGGGACTTGGGTAGGAAAACAAATTAGATCCCGAACTGAATTCATTCTTCTACTAGTTGTAGTTAGTTTTGTTTTATTTTATTATTATTGTTTTAAAAAAAAAAAAAAGAGAGAGAGACTTAAAATTTTGGTTTTTGGTGGTGTATGATAACGTGGGAGCGTGATCACACCCATCGTCTTGTTAGAGTTAAACTTTCCACAATGGCAGAACACGTCGAGGATACCAAGACTCTAAGAGAATTGTTTTCACCCATTACCATTAATCCTCCTTCTTGCATAGTATTGCCTTCAACCACTGCGGCACACTTTGAATTGAAGCCCCATATTATTCAACTCCTTCCATCATTCCATGGGTTTGACCATGAGGATCCTTACCAACACGTGAAGGATTTCCTTGAAATATGCTCTACATTCAAGTTCCAAAATTTTTCTGATGAGTCGGTGCATCTTAGACTTTTTCCTTTATTTTTGAAGGAGAAGGTGAAAGCATGGCTGAATTCTGATGTACCTAGATCCATCACCTCTTGGGAAATCCTTGTCACTAAATTTCTGAACAAATTCTTCCCTATGTCAAAGACCAATGCCCTTCGTCGTGAGATAACTGATTTCGCTCAAAAGGAGCATGAGAAGTTCTATGAGAGTTGGGAGAAATTTAAGGATTTACTTTTGAAGTATCCCCACCATGGATTTGAAACGTGGCATCTCGTTCAATACTTTTACAACGGTTTGACTCAGTCTAACCGTAATATGATAGAATCTATGAATGGTGGAAGTTTTTTAAGCCTTACGGACAATGATGCATTTGATTTTTTGGACAAGTTGTCTGAAAGTTCCCAACAGTGGGATTTTTCTAGTCGTAAGGACAAATCCTGTAATGTCCTTAAGAAAGGAGGCTTATATGAAGTGAAGGACGATGTTGATTTGAGGTTGAAAATTGATTCCCTTACTCGTAAAGTTGAGGCTCTTTCTGTGATCCGATCAGTGAATTCTACCAACTTTCGTCCTAGCGAAGGTTGTTCCTTGTGTGGTAATCAAATGCATAAGGCCCAGAATTGTCCTTCTTTGTCATCTTTTACCGAGAGTTCAATGGAGCAAGTTAATGCTTTTAATGACTTTAGGAAGCAATCTGGAGGCCCATTTTTAGAAACCTACAATCTAGGAAGGCAAAATCACCCCAATTTTTCTTGGAGGGAAAATCAACCAGTCAATCAAGGAGGGTTTACTAATCAAGCTCATAACCAATACCCTCCTGGATTTCGTGCGCCACCTCAGAATCAATTCTCATCATCTTCTCAATCTACTCCTCAATTCGTGGCACAACCAAGGCAATAATCATCTTTGGAGGAGTCTCTTAAAGCTTTCATACAATCAACTCAACAGGTCATTCAGGAAATGAGAAGTTCCACTCAGATGAACACCCAAGCCATTTCAAAATTGGAAAATCAAGTTGGCCAATTAGCAACCCATGTTGGAGAAAGGGAGAAAGGAAAATTTCCAAGTCAACCTGTATCAAACCCAAAAGGACAGTATGGCATCAATAATTCTTCTAGTTCTACCCATGACCAAGAGCATGTTCAATCCATTACCATCCTTAGGTCCGGCAAACAGGTTGACAATCAGGTCAAAACTCCAGAGGTTGAGAAGACTGACACCACTCAGAGTTCACATGATAAGGAGAAGGACAATCTCACACCCACCTCAATTCCTCTCCCTGTTCAGGATCCTAGTTCTTCCCAGCCCATTGCTGCTAGTCTTACAGTCAAAAATTTTGTGCCAAAAGCTCTATTCCCTCAGAGATTAGCAAGACCCAACAAAGGTGCGCAATATGGAGATATCTTAGAGGTTTTTAAGCAATTCCATATCAATATTCCATTCCTGGATGCAATCTAACAAGTGCCCGCTTATGCCAAGTTTTTGAAATATATGGTTACAATGAAGAGGAAAACCAATGTCCCTAAAAAGGCCTTCTTGACAGAGCATGCCAGTTCAGTCATTCAATGCAAATATCCTATCAAATACAAGGACCCTGGATGCCCTACAATTTCATGCAAGATAGGAGATCATGACATTGAGCGAGTTTTGCTAGATTTAGGGGCGAGTGTGAATTTATTGCCATATTCAATCTATGTGCAGTTAGGTTTGGGGGAGTTGAAACCCACTAAGATGACACTTCAATTAGCAGATAGGTCAGTGAAAATACCCAGAGATATTGTTGAGGATGTTCTTATTAAGGTTGATGCATTCTATTTTCCTGTGGATTTTGTAGTCCTCGACACTGAACCTGTGCAAAATGGTAGTGGGCAAATTCATGTCATTTTAGGTCGTCCTTTCTTAGCCACGGCCAATGCTTTGATCAATTGTCGAAATGGTGTTATGAAGATTTCTTTTGGGAATATGACAGTTGAACTCAATATCTTTGACATAAGCAAGCAAGCACCAAAAAATGAAGATGTTAATGAGGTTTACATGGTTGAGAGTTTGGTTCATGGTACTTTCATACAATCAAGCTTATAGGATCCCTTAGAGGCATGTATAGCACATTTTGGAGATACTTTTGATATTGAAAAATCAATTGAGGAGGTTAACACATTGCTAGACTCTACCCCTCTTTTAAGTGCTAACAAATGGCAACCAAAAGTTGTTTCTCTTCCACTTTCTTCATCACCTCCACTTTCATCTACTGTAGAGCCACCAAAGTTGGAATTGAAACCATTACCCGACACTCTCAAGTACATGTTTTTGGGTTCCTCTAAAACGTTACCTGTCATTATAGCTTCGGATTTGGAAGACATGCAAAAACGTCAATTGGTTAGGACACTTCAAGAGCATAAGGAAGCTATAGGGTGGACAATTGCTGACATCAAGGGCATTAGTCCCTCTATGGTTATGTACAGAATTCACTTGAAGGAAAATGCTAAAACTTCACGGGAATCACAAAGGCGTTTAAAATCCCA
>FXXK01002555.1:32927-45660 GCA_900184695.1 Betula pendula | reverse complement strand
CGGCGACCCACTCGTGACCCATTCGCACGCCTTCGATCAAATTGCAAGGTAACCACTTCGCACAGTTTAGTTCCTTCTTTTATTTGGCAAATGGAGTTGTACGAACCCACATACATGCTCCTTGTTAACTGTGTTTTAGGTATAAAAAAAGTTACTTCTTTTGTTTATTGGTCACAATCTGAGATATGCATGTGAACTATTGTTGTCGGTAGATTTTAGATGTGGTGCTTACAAGTCAGTGGGTTGAATGGTAGGTTGGTTTTTTTAAGGGTTAAACACTTTTTTGGTACCTGTGGTTTAATCACATTCATTTTGTTTTTTCCCCAAACGTTTGTACTTTTGTTGATATGCTGTCCGAGAATGGTATAACTTTTTGTTTGTTGTCAGCAGTTCCAACTGCAAGAGTAAGTAAAGTTTACAAAACAAAACTAAAAAAGGTGTCTATGGGATGTCATTGTCCCATAGACAGTTTTGCAGTCCCTATGTGCTGCTCCACTGACTTTGTTAAACTGTATGTGGAATGTCATTGTCCCCCTTCACTATTGATAAATGCTTACTTTAATGCATAATGAATTTGTTGGCTAGTTAGGTTGTCAATAAGTACCTTTCTGTCTCATATAAAATGTTTGTTTGTGGTAATAATTTTGGACTATTATGCATGGTGCAGAAATGGTCTAGCTCCATGGTAGATATATTTTTTATCATGGTGGGTCCATGTCTGCAGACATTTGGAGTATGTGGGAGGAGATGTTCTAAGTATCCCACAAATAGATGCAGAACGACTATGTTACGGGGACATTTCTACTTTGGTGCAAGACCACTGGGTTATGCAGATGATGGTGAAATGTTTTACAAGTTGATGAAGACAGTTTACGAGGGTATCCATTCCCTGAGAACAGACAAGGACATAATTAAGATGCTCAATGACTTGTTGACCTGTAGGAGACGCACATTGCACGTTTATGTAGAGCATCATATTGAAGAGCTATACCGATTGAGGATTGAGCATCCACCTTTGCTTCTAACTCAATCGCCTGTTGATGAAGTAAATCATGAGCACGAGCCTAGAGAACAAACTCCAGACCCGCCACCGCCGACTCCACAAAGGTCTCCACCGTCTACAGCCACGCATACAGAGGGTGACATCATTCTTAGCGATTTTGACATAACAGACGATGATGAGCCGGAGATATTTAATGAAAGAAGTGGATGAAGTGATGAAGGCTGCTAGGGAGGATACAACAAAATGGTTTCAGCCATGGGCAAGTGCACCGTCATCTTCGAAGAAGACGGGGGGGAGATGAGGCTCACTGGCAAGATGGAGATGAGTACCATCCGAACAGCGATGAACTAATGAGCTTGGATAGTGAAGACGAAGCTGATGAAGCTGACATAGGGTCATCCAGACGCGTTCGAAAAAAAAGAAATTATCCACAGTGGAGTGCTCCAGCTGATTTGTCAGAAAATGTTGCGTTGAAGCTGGGTTAAGGTTTGCATGCCCCTCTGACTTTAAGGAGGCATTGAGATTATATGCAATACAAAAAGGGTTTGACTATACCTTCTTGCACAATGAAAAGAAACGGGTGTCTGCTTTTTGTAAAAAAAAATGTGGCTGAGAATACATGCGTCCTGGATGAATGACAAGAGTGCGTTCCAGATAAAAACATTTTTCGACGTCCACAATTGTGGCAAGCATCATAAGAACAAAAGGGCAACAATAAAATGGCTGCGAAGAGATATTTGAACAATTTTCGAGACCAGCAAGATTGGAAAGCATCTGCACTTAAAGAGCAGATTAGAAGGGACTACAAGATTAATTTTACCTTATTGAGCTGCCACCGTGCACAAGAGAATGGCGTGGATATAATCAATGGAAGACATCATGAGCAATATAAACACGCAAGGGAGTATGCACTGGCATTGATGAAGTGGAATCCTGGTACCTCCGCTTACATACAAAAGGGATGGTATATTCTTCCAAAGAATGTATGTTGCATTGGACGCGTGTAAAAAAGTATTTTTGGCTGCATGTAGGCCCATGATTTGCTTGGATGCTTGCTTTATAAAGAGTGAGTTCGGTGGGCAGCTACACATTGCTATTGGTCGGATGCTAACGATGATCATAACCCGATTGCATTTGCTGTTTGTGAGTGCCGAGTCAAGAGCTACATGGACCTGGTTTATAACAACACTGTTGGCGGACCTCGGGGGTGAACGTGCACTTTTTTGTGGTCATTCATGTCGGATCGACAAAAGTTATCAATGTTTATTGCGTTCTTGTTGTAATATATGTGTAATTGTTTAAATTATATATAACTATATGCTAATTGTTTACACATCTTGCTTTTTACGAATATTGACCTAATCAAAACCCTTTTACATATAGGGCTTGCTTGATGCCTTTGAGATCTTTTTGCGAGTGTGTCGCGAGTGGGTCCGAATGGGTCACCGGTGGGTCGCGAGTGGGTCACCGGTGGGTCGCGAGTGGGTCCCGAATGGGTCACCGGTGGGTCGCGAGTGGGTCACGAGTGGGTCTCGAATGGGTCACCAGTGGGTTGCGAGTGGGTCACGAGTGGGTCCCGAATGGGTCACCAGTGAGTCACGAGTGGGTCCACCGGCGACGGCAACCACCGCAAAACAAGCGGATTCGAGGCACAAACCACCGGAATCGCGGTCTCAGCAAATGCGATTGGGGAAAATCACTTCAGCGTCGATTGGGTTTTTGGAAACCCCAAATGTGATATTCACTGATTACTTTACTGAAAATATTTTTGAACGAAAGCGGTGGTTTACTGAAAATACGTTTACCGCCGCGAAAAATAATTTCGTATTTTGTTTTTTTGGTTTTAAAATCATTTATAATTTTATTTTATTTTATTTTCTGGGCTGACGTGGCAAAGAAACCACAAGGACCTCGTGATGTGGATTGCATATTTGTCGATTTGGACAGGTGTCGGCTAATTAGAAGTGATGATGTGGCGCTCCGTTAGTTTTTTGGATGGAAGCCTGACGGAAGTACTAAATTGGTTTTGAGGTTAACCACAGGTACCACCTGTGATACGTTCCAAAAACGAGGTAGCTAATTGATAATCGGGTAAACCACAGGTACCAAAAAAGTGTTTAACCCTTTTTTTTTTTCAAAACATTTTTTAACTCAAAAAAGACCAAACAGTTTTTCTGTGAAAAATTCCTTCCGTCAAAAAACCTCATGCCTAGCATTTCACTACTTGATTTTGTTCAGAAAAAAAAAAAAAGGTTATCAGAGATGCTTTTCTATTTTATTACAGCAAATAAAAAAGAAAAAAAAAAGTCCTATAATAAAAAATAGAATTGTTTGGTTTGGACCGATGTAATTATATAATTAATTTTTACAAATCAATCTAATAAAGTAATATATATTTTAAAAGTATGTGAGAAACACACACTTTTTTGTTAATACAATTAAAAAAACATGGTAAATACATATGCTATTAAAAAAAAAATCGGTCCAATGTTTGGTCTTTTTTTGAGTTAAAAAAATTGTGAAAAAATCTTAGCCATACATTTTGCAGTACCGCATACAAACCAGATCCTAAATTACTTATGTATTAATGTAAAGTGTCTCTCAATGCTTAAATGTAAAATGCATTTGATTTAAAGAATCAAATGGATACATTTTTTAGACTTTAGATTACCCATTTTACATACAACACTAAAATACATAAGCCCATCTAGTGCTCTTAGAATATACTAGCTAGGGGCAATTCGAGTCCATGAATTGGATTGTTATGTCAGTTTTGGGTATATGATTTTCTGGATTGACTTGAAAACAATCTATTTGATGTAAACGTCAGTATTTAATTAGTTAGGTCGTACTCTTCAATTCTGATATGATCTGTTTGACTAAATTCGAACCTGCATATACCATCAACTCATAATATTATTATACGAAAATCCAAAGACTGTAAATCAAAATTTGATCCTTTTCCAATATATTTGATGGCAAATAGTGAGGAATCATTTGGGAATAAAAAAATAACATATTTATTAAAACAAGCATCAAATTCCAAGTAAATTGAAGTACATCAGATTTAGAAGCACAATCGGCAGAAAACATATCATTACACATGTATTTAATACAATGAATTTAACAGGTTTTACCGCAAATCCAACGAGAACCACAAAAATACTGAACAATCTCACGAGCAAGTATAAACTAAAACATTCAATCCCTGGCTAGCTTGACAACAACGCATTACCAAAAAAACAAAAGCCAAAAGTTTTTAACAATCTCAAAATGATCTTTTTGAAACAACTTTGAGGTAGAGCTTTTCTTAAGTCTTTTTCTATTCGGGGGAAAATAAAAGCAAAAGGTGCTTTTGTTACAATAATGAAAATTTCAAAAGCAATTTCCTATGGTGTACAGTAAGTAATAGCGACTATTCAAATGTTTTGTCGACCTCGTAATGAGACGGATAATGATTCTTTCTATTTTAATTAAAATTAAGATGAGTTATTTTAAGGTTAAAATTTATTTTATTTTATCTAATAGTATATATAATATTATATTATTTAAAATTTTTTAATAACATGTCAACATATTCATCATGTAATAACATGTCAAGATTAGATGAAACAAAATAAAATTTTAATCATAAAATGACTATAATATACCTCCATTACCTCATTATATACATGTGCTAGGATTGATAAGCATTAAAATTTGTTCGGTTAGTATTGGACCAACCTTATGGTCATACGAGTGTGAAAAGATGCCTTCTAACTCGCAGCCTCCGTGAAGAAAATATTCTTTGATATTCTTATGCTAGTTTTTATTTCCTGTTTTTTGTTTTTTATTGTCAAAATAAAAATATTAGCAACCAACTCAAAACACTAAAAATTCCTTATATTTGTATATTCATACCATCACGGTTGAAAGGGTGGTGACACGTGGCTACATTATTGAGCTGTGAAATTGGCAGATATATACAAGGACAACGTCGAGAAAAGAGCATTCAATCTTACGAATAAAAAAGAGAGACGATATTCAATACACAATAATTGAATGGATTGAAGAAAACTTACGAAATTATAAAAAAAATAAATAAAAAAAAAAAAAACTTACGAGAACAAGCCCAAGACGAGCACCAAATTAAACTCTGCATTAATGTTGCAAGGAATACATGTAAGCCGAATAATCTTGCCTACTATACTGTACCATATTGTATATATTAGTGGGATCCTAACTCAATTGCTTAATTCTTATAATAGGGCCAATTAGTGCGTTTCTTTTGATATAACTCACTATCTTTTATTAGTCCAGCAAACAATTTTCCTTATAGTTAAAAGGAGAGCAATATAAATCTCTGCTATAGTGGTGATTTGTAAT
The DNA here is from genome assembly GCA_900184695.1 of Betula pendula. Taxonomy (NCBI): domain Eukaryota; kingdom Viridiplantae; phylum Streptophyta; class Magnoliopsida; order Fagales; family Betulaceae; genus Betula; species Betula pendula. Next base: position 40,292 of record FXXK01002555.1, on the reverse strand, counting down.
AGAGATCTATTTAAGGAAAATTTCTGACCAGGTCAAGGTCTTCGGATATATCTTCTTATCCAGAGAGAAAACAAAGGGAAGTGGGGAGAGAAAACACGTCCATTTCTTCTTTTCTAATGGCTCCAATGACTTTGCATTCCACTAGCATTGGAAATGTGCATGGCTTTACCTTTTCCTCCCTTTTGAGAAAGATAATTATGTAAGATTCCGAAAAGAAGAAAGAGATTGACGGTTTCGTCGAAATGATCACCTCTAACCCTCTTCTGCACCAATGTAAGAATGGTCCAAGACAGACGATCTGACTCGGAAAAATCACAATACTACAAAAAAAAAAAAATGCTACTTTATATTCTCATAGCATTCTTAGTTGATGTGGCATGTTCAATTCATCATAATTTTTTTTCTTTTTTAAAAACTTTTTAATTAAGATCGAGGTGAATTAAACTAGTCATGTCAACTAAAAATGTAAGAAGAATGCAAAATAGCATTACCCGGTTTGCATGTTTGTATGAATGTTTTTCAAGCCGCACCATACATATGTCGCTTGGGCCGATCCGTATGACGTTATCACATCTATGATGCAAGTGATTACAGCTGATTCTTCATTTTGTTACCAATTTGAGAGAATTTTGGTTGCTTAGGAACTTCTTTGTAAGAGGCATATTTTGGTTGCTTATTTGACGTATTAAATCTACAAAAATTTCATAGTTGATTCAACATTGTAATAGGAACTGGTCTTAATCGGCATTCAACTGATTATACTCGAAGTACTTTGTAAAGTGAGATCCCAAATCCCATGCATTTGAATAATTGATATACGTAAAAGTAAAACAAGTTGGCATGGAAAACGTAATGCTACTTTGTATCCTCACTTGACTTCTACGTGGGGCCAGTTGCTTTTTGCTTTCGGTTTTTGACTTGGATTGATTTTCTTTAGCTTTACCTACGTCTACTTCTTATCCAATTCGGAATAGAAGTCTTTCGACAACGACTAGTAAAAAATAATGTTTACAGCCACCAACGGGAAAAAACGCCGCTTCTCTCCCACTGCAACAAATTTGTCGTTGCTAAAAGTTCAGAAGTTGTTGCTAAAAGTTATTAGGTGATGATAGGCCGTTGCTATAAGTTATTGCAAAATGTCCAACCTTGCTGCTCATCAACGACGACATTAAACCATTGTTGATAACTCATTTATCAGCAATAACAAAAGTTGTTGATGATAATAATTAGAGTCGTTGCTAATAGCTTCAGAACCTAAACGGAGATGTTGTTGCTAATAGTTAGTTATCAGTAACGACAATAGTCGTCGCTAATAATATTTATTTATTTATATAATTGCCAAGGCCTAATTTGCCATTAAATTCCTACATCATATAAATTATTCCACTTTCTTTGAGTAAAATATAATTTACATTCAATTAAAAAAAATGAATTACAAGAAGTATATAATTTCAAGCCTAACCGCTAAAGGTCACATTAGACATAAATTACACTCATCATCTCTACACCTTATTCCATACTGTTTGATACAAGCTTCTTCTTCTTCCTCTTCTTAGATCATTATACTTGCTTTCTTGTCCCTAGTAGTTTTTTGGTAAAGTTAAAAAAATGACACTTTAGGCAACTAGAGTATAGATTACTAATTAAGCATATATAACAAATTATTATGGTACCTAAAAAGATTCAACACATACGTACACCAATCAGTCAAAATTCCAAGTGGAACCTTACTATCTGATCAGCATTAAAATTTGTTTGATTGGACCAACCTTATGGTCATACGAGTGAGAAAAGGTGCCTTCTAACTCGCAGCCTCTGTGAAGAAAATTCATTGATATTCGTATGTTAATTTTAATTTGTTTCCTATTTTTTGTTTTCTATTCTCAAATTAAAAATATTAACAACCAATTCAAAACATTAAAAATTCCTTAGATATTCGTACGTTCATACCATCACGGTTGAAAGGGTGGTGACACGTGGCTACATTATTGAACAGTGAAATTGGCAGATAAACAAGGACAACGTCGAGAAAAAGAGCAATCAATCTTACGAATAAAAAAGAGAGACAATATTTAATACAGAATAATTGCATGGATTGAAGCTCAAGAACATGTCGCTCTTGTCAGATGATGTCGAATTTCTGGTGCACCCATCAAAAAAAACTCCAGAATCCCAATTATTCGGGATAGTAGGATGGAACCCGGGCAAACATTTGCATACCACCCTGTTGTTAATATTGCAGCTGCCGAATTTCCCACAAGCATTGTTAATGCTACATTTGTCTTTCGGCTCCCCCCATATCAAAGACCAAGTTGATATAACGGGCCCTTCTTCCCGCATACGTGGCTGAAATTTGATAACAAGTTGGTTATGGTACGTAATGGGTATTTCATCAAAGCTCATGAAGTCGCCTGACATCGAACTTCTCCAATAATCGAGTCCTGGATTTTTTGAGATAACGCAGGGGCCCTCTTCTTCTTTATATTGCTTAAAAGTGAACTGCCCACTTCTCGGGTCACTATCACCTGTCCATGAAGTCAACTTCAGGTATTCATCCATCTTCATACCACGAAGAAATGCATCAGTTGGATATTTAAAGCTCTCCCACAGGCTTGTTGTCAAGACGTAATGAAAGACTTGGTAAACAAAATCGGAAGCGTTTATGTTTTCTCATCAAAAAATAAAACAAGTCTGTAGTTTTAAAAGTAACAAATTTCGCAGAGTGTTTGAAAGAAATTGTTTGATTGATAAATATTCAATTGTGTGATGATTTACAATGTAAATTCACCTATAAATACTAGTAGAAAACTTGAAAAGAAAGTAATCTTAGTTCAAAACAAGTAAACCTAGTCTTAGTAAGACAAGACAATAAATACAAATCGTAGTAGAGAAAGTAAACATAATCCTAGTAACGAAAACAATTACAAAATCTGAAATCTTAAAAGCAATAAAAATAAACTAAAGATGAAAAAAATAAAATAAACGGTAAAATCCTAACCTAAAATAGAAAATCAATAAATTCATTTTTCTGTCAACTAAATACGATTGACAATTAGCAGTGATCATGACAAAATCTTTCATTCTATACTTCCACTATCCGAATCTGAACAAAAATCTTCTTAAACGACACTTTTCCAATATGTTATTTGTTTGTTTTCTTATTTCGAAATTCACCGAAAATATTGGTAAATTTGGTCCTACATCAAACACCCCCACTTGAAAAAAACTCGTCATCGAGTTTTCTTTGTGATATGGCACGTACGGATTCTCTAGAGAAAAATACTTGAAAAAATCTACGTAGATAACACAAAAACATGTATTTTCCCTATTGTCTACTTCAATAAAAATTCCTCCAACAAATTCTTTTTTTATATCATCTTAAACTTTTATTTTTTCTTCAAATGAATCGTTATTGCTCTTTTTTTCCGTAGTGATCATGATGAGTTGCACCTGTGGTGGAGGAGGTGATGGATGTTCCTCCATTGGTGTAGTTGTTGGAACAAATGGCCCGGTAGTGGCTGCACAAATTGTTTCTCTGACGGTAGCTCCACCAAATTAATACCTCAACATTATTTTCACCATAATTAAAATTTTCTTCATAGATGGGGTCCTATTCAAAGATTCAGGATTACGGTTATGGACAGCTTCGATGCAAGATCTTTCATAATTGTTAACAAACTTGTCGACACGTTGCTTCAACTAGTCCAAGATTTCGCGTAGTGATTGCAGATTGTACTAGATTTTGCTCATTGATTATAGTTCTTGTTCTCGAAAGTGTACCTGTTGTGATCGAGCCTTTGATCGCTTGATATATTGTTGGTAGTCAGCTCTTGAAATAAACTCTCTCTCACGAATGAAATTGTTAGAGTACTTGTTATTGTAGTATGAATTGGTCATCGAATCCGGATAACCCTAGCTCAGATATTCCATGAATTCAACTCTTGAACGAGCTCCTCCCCTACAAATGGTGTTGTTGAAGAGGTTACTACCATTGCTCAGGTAGCCATCAAACAAGATAACACCTGCTCTGATACCAACTGACGTAACGAAAAACTTGGTAAATAAAACCAAAAGCGTCTGTGTCTTTTGATCGAAAAATAAAACAAGCCTGCAAGCTTAGAAGTAACAAACTTTGCAGAGTTTTTGAGAAAAATTCTTTTATTAATAAATACTCAATTGTATGATGATTTACAATGCAAACTCACCTATAAATACTAGTAGAAAACTTGAAGAGAAAGTAATCATAGTTTCAGTAGAACTAGTAAACCTAGTCATAATAAGGCAAGAAAATAAATACAAATTTTAGTTGAGAAAGTAAACATAATTCTAACAATGAAAACAATTACAAAATCTAAAATCTTAAAAGCAATAAAAATAAACTAAAGATAAAAAAAAAAATAAACGGTAAAATCCTAACTTAAAATAGAAAATAAATTGATTTTCCTGTCAACCGAATATGATTGACAATCAGCAGTAGTCATGACAAAATATTTTCTTCTATACTTTTACTGTCTAAATCTGAACAAAAATCTTCTTAAACGACGCTTTCTCAATATGTTATTTGTTTATTTTTTATTTCGAAATTCACCAAAAATATTAGTAAATTTTGTCCTACATCACCATGAGCTTCACAGTCCGACTTGTAGACGAGGAATCAAGAATAGTCGTAGACCAATAATCTTTTCCAGTGGTATCCGATATATTGAGGTTGCCATCTTCGATCTGCAATTCCAAAAGTTCCAGTGGAACCCTTAAGTACTGGGCTGTCTCTGTTGGCAACCCATACAACAGTTTGTTTATCCTGTTTGTACCAAATCCCAACGAACCTTTTGTGGGTAGAGCTTCTGACAGGGGTAAAGAATCCCAGTTCAAACGTTCCTCCACTGGAGACAAGGGTTTTTCCATTGTCAGTAATCCAGTCGCCCTGCTTCAAAGTATCTCCAGCATAGCAATCCACACGACAGAAACACAACAAGAGTATGTACGTGTACAAGGAAAAGTGGAAGACAGCAAGCAACTTGCAGACAATATACAGTTGATTTTTCTTCTATGGCTTACCATTACGAATATAGGATGCTTATCATTTCAATTATGTACAAGGAAAAGATGCATAACCCCTCACGATTTCCTGGTACAAAAATGCCACGATGTTCTTGCATGCTTTTTAACCAAGAAGCTTCCTGATAGATCAGCAATTTTCATTATTTTGGTATGCAATTGGTCCATTCCATCTACATTGTAATCTTGGTGGCTTTACTTTTCTCGTTATCGTTGTGAGAAAGAATAATTGACATGATTATGTGTCGAGAAAAAAATAATAAAATTGACATGATTAGACAAATGTTTCTTAGCATTATTTAATACTATTTTTTAATATTTTTGTTCCATGTGACAAGCCCACATCCAATTATTTATTTATTTTATTCAAAATAAAAAAACAAAACCAATCTTTAGAAGAGAATGTTAAAAGATGAAATTGAACAATGCTATGAAACATTTTTCATATAATAAATGGCATTTGCCTTTCTTTTTGTTTGTTGGAGCCTTACCGACCCTTTTTCTGTATCTTTTTAAAAAGCGGCCATTGATTGAAACTGTGATGCGACCTTGACAATCATGCCTAACTTTAGATTCGCTGGAAAATTAATCCTTTTGTTGGAATATACTATGGGGCAATTCAGGTTCACGAACTCCATTAAAGTGTCACTTTTGGATTAAAAAATTAATCTTTGTTTTTTTTTTAAAAATCTGCATACCCTTATTTTTGTGAACGTATGCGGACACTAGATATCCGCTTACGTGGACGTCTAGTTCTATGGGTAATGCTACACATGTTGTTCTACAAGCATACATATAGTGTCTGCATGCATACCCTCACTTTTATGAATGTATGTATGTATTTTTTTTTTATTGTACGTGCGTTTTTCTTTTTTTTTTTCTTTTTAAAAAGTTGCCACCGATAGAAAGTATGTCGCTACATTGACAATCATGCCTAACTTTAGATTTGATGCATCCGATCATTTTGCAATTGTTACAGTGCCCAAAATGAATTTTTTATAGGTACGTTTGAAATAGTCTTTATTAAGAATAGAATAAGTGAAATAAATAACCTTGGTGTACGTTAAAGTATACATATACTTAATACTTGAAATAGTTATCCTCATAGTCATAAGGGAATAGTTATTCCTTAAATTGAGAGAATAGCTATTTCAAAGAAGAATAATTATTTCCTCATGTCCATGAGAATGACTATTACAAAGCTAATTCTTTCTACTTCTTTTATTTTTAATAAAATTTATTCCAATACAATCATTCCGCGTACCAAATATAACATAAATTTTTATTTAAAATAGTTAATTAAAGTTATTTTTTTTATTTTAACTAATGACTTAAAATAATCATTCGCACTTCTTTTCAATGACTACCTTATAATTTAATTTCAAAAATATTTTTGCGAAAACGTCTTAAAAAAGACTAGCAAAAAATGCAAATAATAATAATGAAAAATAAAAAATAAAGAAAGAAAAGAAATGTTATAGGTAGAGAAAGTCATTAAATTCAAACATTAATTGTTCATTTTTTCCTCATGGTGATGGTTGGGAGGATCGAATTAAACAACAAAAAAAAAATTATAAAATGCTACTTGTCATAGATTTATCTATCCAAAAACTATTTTATATATTAAATTTTGCTTATTTTTCAAACCGACTTATTATTAATCTTTATACACCACTCGTATAGCTTGATAGGACAAATTTGAAGTTTTACTTCAAAGGTGCTTTTCGTTACATTAATGACAGATTCTAAAGCCATTTGTTGTGGTGTGCATAAGTAATAGCGACTATTCAAATGTTCTGTCAACTTCCGAGCGAGAAAAAATCCATGCCTTCTAACTCGCAGTCTTACGTGAAGAAAATTATAACACAAAACAATCATTTTGCTAACTCGGTATAACACAAAGACCAAAAACTCTAGAGCCGTCAATTTTTTAAGTCACTGACACTGACCATATCATTTCACTGTGTCTGCACATAGGTCATTGACACAGTGAATTGTCAATCTTATTAGCAGAAGAAGGTCTTACCTCTTCACTACACGCCTTTTTCCATATCCCACTGAACTTCAAAAATTTGTTCTGCATCGTACACCACACGATAGGTCCATAACCGAGACAAACCTGTTGAATTAGCCAACATCTGCCCACGTTTGTGGTAGCTTTTCTTTCTCAAAAGTCGGTACATTTAGTGCCAACAGAGACACGGCTTATGTGACTTGCAAAGCCGTTTTTTTCTCATATAATTCAGGATTTAATATTGTTAACGATACCACATTATTTAATCTAGCTTATAACCTCTACTACCTGTG
>FXXK01002553.1:12481-25316 GCA_900184695.1 Betula pendula | reverse complement strand
GTGATTTGGTTGGTTTTTTATGGGTTGATTTATTTTATTATTAACATTCATATTTAGGATGGGTTGATCTCATCGCTTTGTACAGGAAAAATAGTTTTTTCACAAAATTGGAACACCGTACATCGAGAATCACTACAAGATTGTTTTTTTTTTTTTGTCATATTTATTTTTCTCTCTTCTTTTACCACTTCAAGATAGAGTTTGACTGCTAGTGTTGATAATCGTGGATGTAAAAATATCGGCCAAGTTACTTTTTTAAAAAATAAATAAAGCAAGCTCGCTTCCTGCCGCAAAAAAAAAAAAAAAGAAGCTGTATTTTACGTTGTTTTTTTAACATTGTTTGTATATAAGGATGTTAAAGGTTTATTGTTTATCAGAAAGATATAAAATTTCATCTGTTTATTAAGAAATGTAAACTGGTAGAGTTTTACTCGCTTTTGACATATACTACCTTATATTATATTATATATATAGATATATTATACTATATATATATTTTTATTTATATTTTTATCAATTAAAGTGGTGGATTTTAAATTACCTTGAATGTATTATCGATAATTATTAACTTTGAAATAATGGTGATTTTTAAACGTTAGTTCTTTGGTGAACCAAATAACACTGAATGGATGACTGGTTCATTACTCATATATATATATTTTCAAAATGTTGTTATCACACGTCATTTAAGGTGCGTTTGGGATTGTAATTTCGTAAATAATAAGTGAGATTTTAAATCAAATTGTAAAAATTAGATTGTTTAGAAACTGCGTTTTTAAAAAAATTGTGATTTGAACACACAGAAAATCTACGTTTTCAAATCGTAGATAAAAAGATATTTTTTTGAAAACGTAAAATTTTAAAAACTAGACTACAATTTTTAAAGGCCAAATTATAATTTTACCAAAACTAATTATTTTCTTAATTACATTTTTAAAATTTACATTTTATTTTTAAAATTTTTTAAATTTACAACTCTTCACCTTGACTTGAATTTCATCAAGTCTCCAATGCAAATCTCCTCATGACGTCTCCTCCAATACCCATAAGGGTAATCACAAACTACAAACACCAATTAAGTCCAAACAATGCTTAAACTTGGAAACTGGAACTGGTTTAGTCAACATATTTGTTGGATTTTCTGCCGTGGCAATTTTCTTCAATGTAATATCACCCTGTGTCACAACTTCCCGAAGAAATGATATCTTACATCAATGTGCTTAGTCCTTTCATGATACATTTTGTTGGTGCTATTTTTGGATCGTCTTCTTCGTTGAGCCGACGACAGTAGCAACCAACGTACGGTTGAACTGAGAGTAAACTCCCCTGACATGAGAAGAGTACATCTGCAAAATAAAGAGCCATCAGAATGTCCCCGGCCGGAGCCGAAGACCCTCCGATGCTTAAGTTAGCATGCTTATATAAACTGAGGGAAATAAAGGGGGTTTAGATAGGGAGATAGAGAGAGGAGTAGCAGTTCTCCAGAAGTCTGCCAAGTCGAGGGAGATCAAAAGTCTAGAGAGAGATCTGTCAAGGTCCAGATCATCCCACTAATGGTCTTCCCTTTTCTATATAAAGGGATTTGACTTTGGCCAAGATTGCATCTTGGCCTTACACGTGTCAACCATGTGGGTCCATAATAAAAAAGGGATATTTTGTCCCAACAGTTACCCCCCGATCCCCATGGCTGACTTGCTCAAGGGGTCAGGTATCGGGGATCTATGATATGCCTGTGATCAAGGTTACCTCAGTTTCTCTTGGAGAGGACGACTCGTTGTTTGTCAGATGTCTGAGTCGCGGTCTTGGAAGTGTGAACTTCCATAAAGTTGTGTGGGTTTTACCCCCCGAGCCTATGACTCCGGCTATTGCCAGCGTTGCTACTAGCGAGCTCGTTTAAGCTTTATTTCTTGTCAAGTTGACCCAAGTCAAGGTCTCTGTCGATCTTATCAGATCACAATGGAGGATGTTTGGGCTGATATTTTGCCCGTATAGCTGAGGAGAGCTTCATATGTCCCGTGCTTCCTGTAGAAACTTAAAGACAAGAAGACAATGGCAACTTTGATGTCGGTTATCCGTTAGTAACAGGACTATGGTCCAGGTTAGTCGAATAAGCAAATAATAATATCAATAATCAAATATAAAAATATTCTTGTATTGAATAAATAACTGAAAAGGGTTTACCAAGACCGCATGTCGATGGCAATAGCTTGTGAGCTTTCATGTCCGAGGATTGTCGAAGGCAAGGATCTAAAGCTCTCATGCCTCCACTGGGTGCCGAGTACTTCCCGGTTGGCCGGGCACTCCCTCGGTCTTCATCAAGCCCGTGCACCAAGAACGAGTCTCCTGACTAGGACATCGGTCTTTTCTCCGAGCCCGTGCACCAAGAGGTCGAAACCCCCTGACTAGGACATCGGTCTTTTCTCCGAGCCCGTGCACCAAGAGGTCCGAAACCCCCTGACTAGGACATCGGTCTTTTCTCCGAGCCCGTGCACCAGGAGGTCGGACCCCCTGACTAGGCACATCGCCTTTTCTCCGAGCCCGTGCACCAAGAGTCGAAACCCCCTGACTAGGACATCGGTCTTTATATCAGGTTCGGCATGTCAAGGGGTCGGTGGCGACCTCAATGACGGAAGCGTAATTTAGATCTTGGGTCACGTGCACGGCATGCCAAAGGGTTCAAGACCTCGATGACGGAGCACGGACCCTCCGATCATGGTTCGGCATGTCAAGGGTCATAGGCTGGACCTCAATGACGGAACCAGAGCGTGATCTAGGATCGCACGCACGGCATGCCAAAGGGTTCAAGACCTCGATGACGGTGCGCGGATCTTTCGATCTGGGTTCGGCATGTCAAGGGTCGTTGTCCGGACCTCAGTGACGGAACCCGGTGGTGATCTGAGATCGTACGCACGGCATGTCAAAGGGTATTTGTAAACCTCGGTGACGGTGCGCAGATCTTCTGATCTAGGTTCGGCATGTCAAGGGTCATTGTCCGGACCTCAATGACGGAACCCGGTGGTGATCTAGGATCGTACGCACACAAGTCTGTCAAAGGGTTATTAAGCAACCTCGATGACGGTGCGCAGATCTTCCGATCTAGGTACGGCATGTCAAGGGTCGGTGTCCGGACCTCAATGACGGTACCCGGTGGTGATCTAGGATCGTACGCACACAAGTCTGTCAAAGGGTTATTAAGCAACCTCGATGACGGTGCGCAGATCTTTCGATCTAGGTACGGCATGTCAAGGGTCGTTGTCGGGCCTCAATGACGGTACCGGTGGTGATCTAGGATCGTACGCACACAAGTCTGTCAAAGGGTATTTAAGCAACCTCGATGACGGTGCGACAGATCTTTCGATCTAGGTACGGCATGTCAAGGGTCGTTGTCCGGACCTCAATGACGGTACCCGGTGGTGATCTAGGATCGCGCGCAGGCATGTCAAAGGAGGGTCTTGGCCTCAATGACGGTGCGCGGATCTTTCGATCGTGGTTCGGCATGTCAAAGGGTTGCAGGCCTCAATGACGGAACCAAAATCTTCAAGCTTGCGCTCCAAGGGTCGGGGTGTTCGATCGTTCTGACCTGTTTGCCTGAAATCATTGGAAACACAAGGTGGAAACATCCCAAATCTGTTAGTAGAAAAAATATTTGCACTCGAGATAAATGTTGTACTTGTCGATGATGTTTCCTCAAATGTTCGACGCTCCATGGATGCGGAGTGCCCGAACCGACCACTTTGAGGAGTCAAGCGATCATGTTGGGCCCGAATTTCGGGCCTAGATAGGTTGCCTTGCGGTTTTTCCGCATATTGGGGCATCTTGTGAGACCAGTCGGGGTGTTGCCATATTCCGGTCACTGATGCGCCTAGGATCAGTCAAGGTGCTGCCATATACTGATCCTTGGTGCGCCTGGTGGAGCTAACAGGTTGTGTCCTGCGAAAGCTCAAAATATACAGAAGAGTGGGCAGCATCTTGGCTGCTAGTTAGTTCACGCGTAAAGAGATTGTAATCTCGATCAGCCCAATTAATTGGGCGATAAGCAGTATGATCTCATATATCAATGTTTAATCTTTATAAGTAATTAGCATGTGAGATAATTGGTAAAAGTTTTACCCGATTTTGATTGTCGAAAGTTGTTGAACCCTTGGCATTTGAAACTCTGACCCTCGAGATCTTCTCTTAGGATTCTTGATCCTTGGGGTTTTGAAGATGTAGCTCGAAAAATATTTAACCTGCGCTCAAAAAATTTTGAAAGATCAGTTGTGATGTGTAAGTAATAAAATCGGCCCTTCTTATATAGTAGAAGGTACCACTGTTGTGAGGCACTCAAATTGTGCGGTCGACTGTTCTTTCTTGGTCAAACTGGGTGTCAATAAGTTGCCAAGATAGGCCAGGTTGAATGAGCTCGACCATCTTCTGATTGAGGGATTTTGATGCATAGCTCGGAATCTGGAGCTTTCTAGATGGGCGCTTCGGCCGTGAAAGAGTTTCGAGCATGATCAATTCTTGTGGACTGAGTGTGCGGAATAGGGGACTGCAACGCATGTATGGGAGCTGGCGCTAAGCAGCGGTATGCGTTCCCTCTATACCGATATGTCCGATCTTGTTACTTCTGAGAACTTTGATTGCCATGAGTTATTCTCCTGCATTTATATGGTTAAGAAAAATATGTAAGAACGTTAAATTTGAAACAAGTACCCCCCAATGCCGAATGTGTTCAAGAGTATGTGCGGTCCAAGCTGGGAGGGAGCCCAAATCCCGATGGTGAGGGACCAGCTCGTGGTCTCTCCTCGGTACTGAACATGAGTGATGCTTTAACTGTGCTTGTGGAGATATAGCCAATGAGATGACTTTTCCGGAAGTGGGGCTTGACTTATCAAGGCTTCCAGTTCTGCTGGATGGTTCTCGTGGCTTATGATTGGTGTGCGCAGCCATGTGCAGAATTTGACCAAGTAGAAGATTCATCTAGTTTCTTGGGGCTGAATTCCGAATTGGAAGGCGTCTTCATCATTTTGTTTCAAATCGGCCAATAGTTCATCCTTTGTTTTTGGCTCTGCACATAATGACAGATACTAGCCATGCGGGTCTCTTGGACCATATTATAGATTAGTAATGAAATTTGAGACACCATATGAATGAGGTAAATAATGGCACGTAAAGGTTTTACGATTATCAAATGTGAAACGTGTTCAACAAGTAGTGTTAGATAATTGGATTTTGAAATGAAGAAAAAATACAAAGGAAAGTAATCACTTATCTCGATTGTTGTTCACCGATACTTATTTTTTGTGTTCTTCATGATCTTTTGGAGGGATTCTTGGACTCTAAATTGATCCAGCCGAAGTAGCTTGAAACCTTGTTGACGTGTGTGTTGAAATTATTGGGTCGGCTTTTTTGAGCCTGTATTCTTGTGCTTTGGAGGACAGTCGTCCAAATGTGAAGCATGAGCTATCCCGTCACCACTGATATGGACGATGCTTTCATTGGGAGGGATTTCTGAGCTGGCTTGGCTGATGACAACTCTTTTTCTTTCAGTTGTACACTATTTCAACGGTGATCCTAGCTTCATTTCGAAGATTTTCGAAATATTCGTGCCAGTTTTTTTATTTGGACTTGCTTTGTTGTGTACTTGAAATTATTGCTGGTTTAATCGATGACGGGCATAGCTTGCTAAGTATCTCCCCCGGATCAAGGAGAGTGCTCGGGAAATTTTGGTTCTCGAGAGTCCGATGCTAGGAGCAACTCGGGGTCTTGACTCTGCAATCAATGTACATAGTAATGTATTAAAATGAAATTTAGCTTTTATGGAAGCTCTTACCGAAAAATTCCTCTCAGCTGTGGACATGAGTGATTCGGCGTTGAAATGCGCCACTCGGGGCAAGTGGGGTGTAATTGGCATTGTAGTCCTTTGTTATTGAAATGGCTTCTGAGCATGGAATTTGAGAAGCTTTGTACTCGGGTCATGCTCTTCTTTTTCATAGTTGTTCTTGCTTTAACTTTGGAAAGCAAGTGTTTTTATGGGTCACGGGGCCCAACCATCGTGGATTTGACGAAGTTCGATACCCATTCAATTGCATAGCGCCATTATATTTTTTGGTGCTGTGCCAAGTTGGCGCTCTATAAAGTAGTCTGCAAGAGATATCATGCTAGCTCCAAGAGCTTGTTAAATAAAATTTCAGCTTAGCTTTATAATATGAAAGACGATGTACAAACTTTTCACTACAAAACATAGTCAATAAACGATAGTGAGAAAGGCACAACGTAAACTTATCTTGCATACGTGACCTGGGTGTGTAGGAATTTTTCCGTTCGCGATTTCTTCGAGTACATTCCGGGTGGTTTCCCCTGAACTTTTTGCCTCAAGTGCTGTCTGCACTTAGGCAGAAGCTTTTTTCTTTTCCTGGAAGCCCAATTTTGGGACTTCATCAGGTGATTTGATTGGGTATGCCGCGGCCGATTTCCAGTCAGGCCCGGCCGCTACCATGTGCACTCCCTTGAGCCATGGGTCTGCTGTTGACTTCAGGAAGTGACCTTTTAGGTGGCTTTGGGTTCGCCACATGCTACACCGCTCCGTGGATGTGGGAGCTCTCCTTTTTTTTTTGTTGGCTCTTGGAGTCGGAACTCATAATTTTTTAGCCTCTTTTCGTTTTGGTGCTTGCGGCGTGGTTTGCTGCATATCATGATAAAGCACAAGCTCCAAAAGTTTCCAGGGTTATATCGTGGATTTGCAAGGTAATATAAAGGTACAAAGATAGAAGGTAATATAGAAATCACCGACTTGAGTGGTTGTCCTCTTTGATCAACCCTTTGTTCTAGGAGCCTGCACAAGTTGGCAAATACTGGCTCTAAAAGTCCTTTTGGATTATACATCCAAAAGTTCTTTTGGGTTATACAATGAATATAGAAATCTCGCAATCACAATCCATAATAAAAACTTAACCATTCTCGATATTATAAAAGCAATGGAATTCACTAGTTAATCATGATGCGTTGATGTGCCATGAGCCAATAAACAAGAATACTAAAAAGAAAAGCAATGTAAACTTATCACATATTTCTGTGGAGGGTGAGCTTCCTGCAACATGATTGCTCAATAAAATATCTGATTGGCAGTAACTCTTTGGCTTGATTTAGGAACTGGCCCATGCACTTGTGGATCTTGTGTGTTGCGGATCAATTGGCGAGCTTGGCAAATTTAGCTTCAACGCCACTAGATTTTTATTATGCGGATCCAAGCATATTAAATTATCTTCAAGAAAAGTCTCGAAGCATTCGGGTGGTTTCCCCCGAACTTTTTGCCTCAAGCGCTGCTTGTGCTTAGGCAGAAGTTTTTTTTTTTTTATATGTGGCTTGCTTAGCAGTTTTTGGCCATGCCAGCAAGCGGCATAATCTTTGAATGTAATCTGCAAAAGACAATAACACTAGCTCCGGGGCTTTTTCAGTGAAGTTTTGACTTTACTCAGCAGATAATGTCTATTGTCAAGAAAGCAATATAACAATGCAAAAGAGAAGTGACAAAAGTAAAGAAAGTAATTACTTATCTTTCGGGGATGCTTTTCCGCCAACTTCTTTTTTCGTTCGAGGCCGAAGGGCTTTTGCCTGACTTTTCGAGGCTTGTAAAAATTTTGAAGATCCGGGGATTCGGAAAAGATTTTGCGAATTGGAAACCCGAAGGTTTGGTAAAAATATTTTGGGAACCCGGAGGTTCAAGGAAAATATTTTGGAACCCGGAGGCTCAAGGAAAATATTTTGGGAACCGGGAGGTTCATGAAAAATATTTTGGGACCCGGAAGGTTCGGTAAAAATCTTGGGACCCGGAGGTTCAAGGAAATATTTTGGAACCCGGAGGTTCATGAAAAATATTTTGGACCCGAAGGTCGGTATAAATCTTTTGGGAACCCGGGGGGTTCAAGAATATATTTTGGAACCCGGAGGTTCATAAAATAATTTTTGGGAACCGAAGGTTCGGGTAAAAAATCTTGGGAACCCGGAGGTTCATGAAAAATATTTTTGGGAACCCGAAGGTTCGGTAAAAATCTTGGGAACCCGGGGGTTCAAGGAAAATATTTTGGAACCCGGAGGTTCATGAAAAATATTTTTGGGAACCCGAAGGTTCGGTATAAATGTTTTGAACCATGAGGTTCTGTTGAAAATTTTGACCCCTGAGGTTCTGTCGAAAATATTGAACCTTGAGGGTCTGTTGAAAATTTTTTGTACCTCGGTGGGCACTGAATTGGTGCTGGGGTCCCGAGGCTGTGCTAAAATCCGAGCCTTGGCGACCGTGAGGGTCGGTAGAGGCTCATCTGACAGTCTGCTAGAATCCCACGTGATTATCCTTGCGACAAAAAGGTGATCTACGCCATCCAGCCCCCCTAATTGCTGGCACCTCTCATTGTTGCCTTTTTATTGCTTTGAAAAGTCAAAGGATGAGGTATGTGATTTTCCACTTGCTGTGTTTGTAGCAGACGTACTGAGGTCTGCCGCGGGAGAGAAGAACTCTAAAAAATACAGAATCTGGAAGCTTCGTCCAGTGTTAATAAACAATTCCGATCGACGAGCGTCCGTGGTCCGATTGGGCTGAAAATTGACAGGAATGTTTATGACATGTGAACCTTCGTTGTGAACGGAGGTATTTTTCAGGTGGTTTGATTGGATATGTTGCAGCCAATTTCCAGTCAGGTTTGGCCGCTACCATGTGCACCTATATGAAGGTATTTTTCTTCTTTTTTGGATTTCTGTAGACACAACTAGTCAAGCATAAAATTCTTATAATAGAAAAATAAATGTGTTTTACTCCCTTGGGCCATGTGTCTACTGTTGAATTCAGGAAGCGACCTTTTAGGTTGCTTTAAGTTCGCCACACTCTAGCGGAAAGACGCTGCTCCGTGGATGTAGGAGTTCTTTCTTTTTTGCTGGCTCTCGGAGTCAGAACTCATAATTTTTTAGCCTCTTTTCATTTTCGTGCTTGTGGCGTGGTCCGCTGCATATCATGATAAAACAAGCTCCAAGAGCTTCTTGAGTTATATCATGGATTTGCATGATAATATAGAAACATGAAATAAAAAGTAATATTAAAGTCATCAAGTTGAGTGGTTGTCCTCTTTGGTCAACCCTGTATTCTAGGAGCCTGCACAAGTTGGCAAACACTGGCTCTAAAAGTTCTTTTGGATTATATTATGAATATAGAAATCTCGCAATCACAATCCATAATAAAAGTTTATCCATTCTCGATATTATAAAAGCAATGGACTTCACTGGTTAGTCATGATGTATCAGCGTGCTATGAGCCAATAGATAAGTATAATGAAGCGAGAAGCAATATATACTTATCTCATATACTATGGAGGGTGAGCTTCTTGTGATATGGCTGCTCAATAGTATATCCGATTGGCAGTAATTCTCTGGCTTGATTTAGGAACTAGCTCATGCACTTGTAGATCTTGTGTGTTTCGGATCAATTGGCAGATTACATCATCTTCAAGGAGAGTCTCGAAGCACTCGGGTGGTTTCCCCCGAATTTTTTGCCTCAAGCGCTGTCTGTGCTTAGGCAGAAGTTTTTTTTTTTTTTACGTAGCTTGCTTAACAGTTTTTGTCCATGCCAGCAAGCAACACAATCTTTGAATGTAATCTGCAAAAGACCACAACACTAGCTCTAGGGCTTTTTCAGTGAAGTTTTGACTTTGCTCAAGAAAAATATGTGAATTTCACATTTTATTATTCAGCAGATAATACCTATTGTTAAGAAAGCAATATAGCAATGCAAAAGAGAAGTGACATAAGTAAAGAACGTGATTACTTATCTTTCGGAGATGCTTTTCCGCCAACTTCTTTTTCATTCGAGGCCGAAGAGATTTGCATGACTTTCGGAAGCTTGGAAAAATTTTGGAAATCCGGAGATTCGGAAAAATATTTTGGGAACTCGGAGGTTCAAGAAAAATATTTGAGAACCCGGAGGTTCAAGAAAAATATTTGGGAATCCGGAGGTTCCAGAAAAATATTTTTGGAAACCCGGAAGTTCAAAAAAAATATTTGGGAACCCGGAGGTTCAAGAAAAATATTCTGGGAACCCGGGGGTTCAAGAAAAATATTTTGGGAACCCGGAGGTTCAAGAAAAATATTTGGGAACCCGGAGGTTCCAGAAAATATTTTTGGGAACCCAGAGGTTCAAGAAAAAATATTGGAAATCGGAGTTCCAGAAAAATATTTCGGGAACCCGGAGGTTCAAGAAAAATATTTGGGAACCCGGAGGTTCCGAAAAATATTTCGGGAACCCGGAGGTTCCAAAAAATATTTTTTGGGAACCCGGAGGTTCAAGAAAAATATTTCGAACCCAAAGGTTCCAGAAAAATATTTCGGGAACCCGGAGGTTCAAGAAAAATATTTGGAACCCGAAGGTTCCAGAAAAATATTTTGGGAACCTGGAGGTTCCAGAAAAATATTTTTGAGAACCCGGAAGGTTCCAGAAAAATATTTTGGGAACCCGGAGGTTCAAGAAAAATATTTGGAAACTCGGAGGTTTCAGAAAAATATTTTTAAAAACCCGGAGGTTCAAGAAAAATTTTGAACCCTGAGGTTCAGTTGAATTTTTTTTTGAATTGCAGCTGTCTAAGAAATATGGCCATCAAAAGCAAATAATACTTATCTGTTGCATGGGGTTGATCGGTAGCCGTGTACTCCTTACCACCTCTTCTTTTTTTATATATATCCCACTGCAAACTGATGCGACAACACACTCCTTTTATCTTTCCGATGCTGATATCCTCTGAGTCTCCTTTTCGGATTTTTCTGTGTAGCTGTGTCTTTGACAAAGGGAGAGAGCTAACCTGGAAGACTCACATTCTTTATGACAGTGAAACAGGTTCCAAGGTCTTCTGAAGGAGGTGCAAGAGGAGCTCTAAGCTAAAGCAAGTCGTCAGTTGTGCGATTCTCACTCGAGATCGGCACTCGAAGCTTGGGCGGCCTGAATCGCCATTCTGACCAAACTAATACTCTTAAGTCATTATTAGGAAAGCCACACCATGATCGGGAAGAGAATCTAGGAGGTTGAGGTGAGCTTTCAGGGTTGAGTTGCTAAAAAGCATGGTCCCCATACTTCTCTTCTTTGTTTTGGACCTCTGCAACGCTGCTTGGTCTAATGGTTATTTCTTTTTTTTTCTTTTTTTGGCACGTGTTCTGCAACGCTGCTTGGTTTTATTAGATACCGACCTTTATGGTCGGCGAAGTCGAGCTGTACGGTCTGTAAAGTTAAATACCGACCTTCGGCGAAGTCGAAGCCACACCATGTAAACATGTTCACACAGACATTCAAGTCCCCATCATGGTCCCCGACCAGCTCATCGTCCATATCTCCTCCAACGAAACCCTTGCCGACAAATGGGTCCGATCCGACGTCGTACCCTTCTACCCGGAGACCATGATCCGCTACCTCCTCGTCGGCAACGAAATCATTAGCTCCCCCGACACCCAAGCCTGGGACAACCTAGCACCTGCAATGCGCAAAATCAGAAGTTCCTTAAAAGCCCATGGCCTCCGCAAGATCAAAGTCGGGACCCCCTTTGCAATGGACGTCCTGCAATCGTCATTTCCATCCTCCAACGGCACGTTCCGGTCCGATATTTCGGGTCGGGTCGTGAAACCCATGTTGCAGTTCCTGAACCGGACCAAGTAAGAACCTCTGGCGATCTTGAGGATTTTTGGCGAACTTTGAAGGTGTGAAGGTCGGGACTGACCTTGAAGATGAAGGTTGGTATAAATGTTCGGCAACCATGAAGGTCGGGACTGACCTTGAAGATGAAGGTCGGTGGCAGCAAAGCACTGGGAGCTTCAGAAATGCTATTTGGAAGTTCGTGAAGTTGCAGAAAAGAAACACAGTTGAATGCCTTGAAAGCCATCATAAAAAGAGAAGATGATACCACGTATCTGATCTATCATGAGCAGATTGAGCATGAACTGTAAACAGCTTAGAAAGTGCACGTGATGATTGGGGATATCAGGCTTGCAGACTACAAGCTTCGTGAGATCTTCTTTCTCCTCTTTCTTTTTTTTTTTTGAACCTCTTCACACGCTACCTGGTCTGAACGGTTATTTCTCTATTTTGGGGACATGTCTTTCCTCTTTGGAAACCGAGAAGCTGAGGCTTTTTTTTTGTCTCGCCGAGCGCATAATTTCGAGAGGACATGTTGCAGGAGGCAGGAATCTCTTCCAGTGTTGTGCAACTTGGAATTCTGCTTTCGGTTCTGAAGCCAAGTAATGCTCACGTGCGGGTCTTGTGTAATTCCACCCCTGGCAGGGTCGGGCTATTTGAGAGATCATTCAGTGATTCATCATCAACCCAGTGTTCTTGCACAAGTAGGATTGCTTCAACAATTAAGGCGAACTCCATGTTCGGAATGGAGTATTGTGATTTTTGCTCATTAGTGGAGCTTCGCGCCACTTTCATTAGAACTGAGGTGTCCCTTTTTTTGTTAAACATCTGCAAAAGTACTATTCAAAAAGCAGACCTCCCTGGGTTTACGCCCAAGTTCATAGGATATGCGCATATTAAAAAGTATCTGCCAAGCCTCATACAAAGTGAACCGAGGTGACAATACAACTTCTTTCTATAAAGCTCCGCAGAAACTTGTGTAAAGCTAATGCTCCAAAAGATGGCCATGCTTTGACTTTTCAAAGCCTATGGTTCTCAAAGTAAAGCTACAAAGTAAATGGTGGTCACGCTTTTCTAAAAAGGCAATTAATGCCTCTTGTGTGCCCACGTGACCCACCATTTACTTCCTTGCAAAGAGAATTTCCTCAAGGCATAAAATATCTAGCCACATTAAGTTCAAGTGACAGAGACTAA
>FXXK01002552.1:5447-19853 GCA_900184695.1 Betula pendula | reverse complement strand
ATAAAATGCAAGAATTAGGATAAAACAGAGTATGATAATGCTTATTTTAATAGAGAAAGTAGGTACTTTTAAGCTATTATTATGGGCTCTTTCTAGCTCTTCAAAATATTAAACGTTTTTTTTTTTTTTTAAGAAAAGACGAGATCACATGTCCAATAGTGATCCCGGCCTAAATTTATTAGATAAAAGCCTCACTTTTGGCGGAGGAATACCATGAAAACATCCAAAATATCACAAGATTTACAAAGGACCATCATCCCATGAAAGATAGACCACAACTTATTTCATTCTTAAGCAAGGTAAACCACAGTTATCTACCCGTAATATCCCTTTGAGTTCCTTAGGAATATTATTCGGATTATGTTCCTGCGTAATCCCCGCACTACCACGTTTACTGAGCCAGTCCGCAACTTGGTTACCCTCTCTAAAAACATGGTTAAACCGAGTATTCAGGCCACTGATGAGAAGACATATTTCCTCCCAATAATCCTCCAAGTACCAAACCCGACATCTACCTGTCTCGAACCAAGTCACAATCAGGGATGAGTCAAGTTCAACAACAATATTACGTAAACCCATCGCCTTGCATTTTCGCAAACCAATAAGCACCCCCAATAATTCAGCTTTATTGTTAGAACCAATACCAATATACTCCGAAAAATCAGTGATCAGCTTATCTTTATGGTCTCTAATTAGCCCCCCCGCACCTGATTCCCCCGGATTCACCAAGCTACTACCATCCGTATTTAATTTGAACCAACCCAAATCTGGCTTCTCCCAAGATACTGCCATGAAGTTTCTTTTGAAAGAGATACCGCCGGCAAATTTAATTCTTTAAGAATTGCTTGATCACGATGATGCAAATTACCGGTATCCCTGAGCCTCAAACCAACCCAATGAATCCAGTATTTAACCTTCCGCCACAAAACATTAAAGCAATCTTTTTGACCCTCCATACGAGCCGAACATCTCCATATCCATAAATTCCAAATAATGATACAGGGAATCAACCCAATCAAATTACCAACCTTTGAGGATTTTTTAGTTCTTCGAAACCAAGCTTCAACCGTAACCAACCAAGACCGATTAGCCACATAAGGAATACCCAGGAAATTAGAGCATATTTGCCAAATCTTAGCCGCAACCTTGCCACTGTAAAGCACATGATCCAGATCCTCAAAAGCGCCCTGCGGACAGCATTCACATTTTGAGGCTAAAGAGATACCAATTCGCCTTATCCGGGCATCCACACTCAAGCTATTTGTCATCGCCTTCCACATAACAACGGAAAATTTTTTTTTGGTAAAGCAGAGTGCCAAATCCAGTTTGTCCATTGGTGCTTTGGGACCGAAATACGAATCCAGTCCCAAACACTTTTAGTTGAAAATCTCCCATCCCTACTACCAAGCCATATTAATCGATACATTCCTGGTTTAGTGCCATCAACCTGAGAGAAAATCTCATCAGCAACCTCTTGACCCACTAGCTGAACCACCAAGTCCACATCCCAACTATGTTCAACCATGCAATCTTTTATTTTTAATAAAGGCTAATCAGTTATCTGAACATCTGACATATTGGACCCAACTCCATCCACTTATCCCGCCAAAAAGAGAGGTTCCCGTCTTTCACACGCCATACGGATTTTTCAATAACCAGGGGAATTGATTTCATAAGCATTTTCCAAAATCTAGAGCCTTTAGAGGAATCCACAAGGGAAATATGTTGATTCTTCACGTACTTGGCTTTAAAGAAACGTGACCATAAGGTATCATCCGAAAGGAATTTTCAAGCAAATTTGGATTGAAGAGAGCTGTATACATCCATAAGATTTATGATCCCCACGTCGCCTTCATCCACGGGCGTCCAAACAGATTCCCAACGCACCCATTTCCTCTTTGGCCTTCCTTCAGACAAACCCTAGAAAAACGTACTAAACAGTCTAGTAATATTCCCAAATATTTGCTTGGGTATTGGTAAAAACTGACAATAAATGCACCGGGAAACTTGAGAGAACGTGTTTAATCAAAAGTAATTTGGCACCAGCAGAAAGATATCTCGTCTTCCAACCCTCTATCTTTTTAGATATTTTAACCAACAGATCATCAAAATACCAAGATTTAGCCCTACCAGAGAAAATGGGAACCCCCAAATATCGCGTTGGGAAATTTCCCATCGAAAAACCAGATATTCTAATCAGCTCCTGACGTCTAGAATCTGGTATACGATTGGAGAAAAATATAGATGATTTCGAGGCGTTGACCACTTGACCAGACCACTGGGCATATCTATCAAGAACTTCTAAAATGTTCCTCACATCTTTCTTTCTACCAGTCGAAAAAATAACCATATCATCCGCATAAAGCAAATGGGATATTAACGGGCCTGTTCTAGGCTGTAAATAATATCCAATAGCCTCATCCTGAACTTTCTTCCGCAACAATCTAGAAAACACCTCCTCCACCAAAATAAATAAATAAGGGGATAAAGGATCCCCCTGGCGAAGGCCCCTACCAGCCTTAAAAAAGCCTTTAGAAGTGCCATTCATAACCACAGAGAACCAAGAAGAAGAAACACAGTTGGAAATCAGTTTACAAAACCCCAAAGAAAACCCAAACACATTCAGCACTTGCAACAAAAACTCCCAGTCTACCGTATCATAAGCCTTGGCCATATCAATTTTCATCATAATGTTACCCCCCCGAATTGGTTTATTAATGTCTTGAACCAATTCCTGAGTAAGACTTATGTTCTCAAAAATACTGCGGCCAGGCAGAAAGGCTCCTTGCTCTTCAGAGACCAAACGACACAAAACAGCAGATAATCGATTCACAATCAGCTTTGAACATATTTTATACACTACTGAGCATAGGCTAATAGGCCTAAATTTATCAAAGGAACATGGATCCGGAATTTTCGGAATCAAAACAAGAAAGGAAGCGGTGTAATACCTCGGAAGCTCCGTACCATCAAAAAAATCCCTGACGGCCTCGATCAAGTCAGTCTGAATAAAATCCCAACAATGTTGGAAGAAACCAGAAGTAAAACCATCTGGGCCAGGGCAGCTATTAATCAGAATATCAAACAAGGCATCTTTAATTTCCTGATCCATTGGGCTCCGACATAAATTCCAATTTTTAGATTCCCTCACCTCTTCTTGAATAAGATTTGATAAACTAATCACCGACGCCGAAGTCCTGCGACTCAAAAATTCAGCAAAGTGAACAACCGCTTCATTATGAATCTCTTCCGGCGTAGACAGTATTCTGCCATCCGTTAGTTTCATCGAATTAATACTGCTCTTCTTCCTAGTCTTCAAAGCGGCAAAGAAAGAAGCATTAACCTCCCCATGCCCTATCCATGTATTTTTAATTTTTTGAGCAATTCTGGTTTCCTCTCGTTTCAACCAAGAATTTAATTCCGCTTGAGTCACAAGCATTTTTGCTTCCACTTCTTGAGAACAAGACTCTTGCAATTGAATTTCCTTTTGCTCCACTTTTTCCTCCAATCATTTTAGGTGCACCGTGGTCCAACCAAAAACCTCACGATTCCATCTTCTAAGAGCATTTTTAATTTTTTTCAACTTATAAGCAAGCTTCCACAAACCAGCTCCTTCCACCTCCTCCTTCCAAAGATTTTGAACAAACCACCCAAAGCCTTCATGCAACGTCCACATCTGTTGGAATCTAAAAATGCTAGGACCATACCTCGTATTTGAACTCTCCAACCGAAGAGACATAGGCGCATGATCTGACGAATTCCGAGGTAAATATTTCAATGATATCGTCGACCAACTATCCAAAAGCCTTGTGTTACACAAAGCCCTATCCAACCGAGCCCAACTACGAGTCGAACCTCCACGCCCATTACACCAAGATAATTTATTCCCAGAAAAAGGCACTTCGATCAATCCACCATGTTGAATAAAATAGGAGAATTCTTCCATTGCCATTGGCAGACGCGGACAACCTCCTCTGCGCTCCCCATCATGACGAATAGTATTAAAATCGCCAATAAGCATCCAAGGCATCTGTAAAACTCCAAATGAAAGAAGACCATCCCAGAGCTGCCTTCTTTCCATGTAATTACATTTAGCATAGACAACAGAAATGAGCAAAAAAGGGTGGAGATCTTCAAAATATTAAACGTTATTTTTTAAGTAACTCAACAAAAACAATAGTTTTTTGTAAATACAAAAAAAAACTGTAGTGAATTGGTATTGTGCAATTTCATGCACCTCTATTTATATATTTTGAAAAACTAAGAAAGGAGAAACTTTAGCCATGTGAAACTAGTGGTGAACAGCTAAAGTTAGTAAAAAACCCTAACCTCCACTTAAGTCACTTAAGTAACGCATGGGGCCAGAGAATTTTTCCCTAGCCCATGCGTCAATAACACCTGCCATGGCGTGGGTTTTATCCCAAGTCCAAATATCGTCTCTTTGCAATTTCTATATAGTTTTTCCCTTGGCTCATGTTTTAATAAATTAAAACAACATGCCCAATAAATAAAAGTCTGACTGTGGTTAATTTACAATAACTTGGTGAGGGACTTGAAGGGAAAAAAAATTCTGGTTAATAAATCCGATTATCCCAAGTTACTATTTAATTACAATTAATTCCACTAAAATTGTAACTGCACTCCAAAATTTATTCTTAATTAAATCAATAAAATTTCCTTTGATTCACTTATGGTTGAATATAATTCCTACATAAAATTCTCCACAGTAGAATTAGGACTGTGATATTTTCACACTAATTCTCTGCCTCTTATTCCTTGCATACCAAATTTTAACTTATTTATTCTCTACCTATGAATCATCCTTTCACAAATATATATTTTGGAATTCTCGTTACAAAAATGCTCTGGCTAAATACTAAGAATAAACACTTATAAAATCCTATTTAAGGAGAAATTTCTTATCATTTTCCAATTAAAAAGACTTGGATTCCTTCTTGAGTAAAACTTCCCTCACAATGCTACATGTGATCACCTAATGCACAGAAGATGTTGACCACATTTAAGGTCTCACTCTTTGATGCATCAAAGTGACCTATACTTGACATCTGAGTCCACTTCCTCTCAGGATTTAGAATCATTGATATGAGTATCTAAGAGTTCTTGTCTTTTCCAAAGACAGTATTTTTACGAAAAGATAACTCTCGTACTATTCAGTACATACTACCTTATACACCTACACATCAACCCAAAGCCTCATCTTTGCCTAATTAAGGTAAATCATATATATTGATCTGTAATAGTCTTCAACAATAGAATGGCTAATTCCATTGTCGACTATGAACAATAAAGATTTCAAACTACAAGGATCATAGACTAAAATGTTGTGTGACAATAGCCTTTGCTTACACCCATAGACCATATTCAATATAATCTTTGAATCCTCTTGCATGGGGATAAACTGTAATGCCCCAACAAAATAATTTAACTGGTAAATGATTTAGTGGTTCGCCTCCCAACCTTAACCTACTACAGGTTAAAACTCAATGATCATACACTCTCAGGGGTGAGAATCTACAACAAAAGACTTATCATTTATAAATAATAGAGATAGTAACTAATACCTACAAATAAAAGAATATCAAAATAACTGAAAACAATATTACTATAATATAAATACTGATGTCTCCAAATGTATGGTCAAGGACCACTCATCAAAATAACACAATAGTTACAACCCAACTCTGACAAAACATTATCAAAATCAAATCCTATCTTTCATAACATAAAGCATATACGCTATATCTATCATATCACGACAAAAGTCTCCTTTAGCTCTCCACATCCTACTCAGCCACACGGCATCTAGCTTCTTAAAGATTACTCGAAGAATGCCCTCCAACTGAACCATACTTGTCAAATATTTTAACATCGTCTAAACTATCTATCAGACAGCATAAGAACATTGGTGGAAATGATACAAGTGTAAGTTCACGACTTAATGAGTAATAATACACATGTTATACAGGTTACCATTTATTGAACTCAGTTTATAAATCATAAACATCGATATTCTTAGTTATGACATAAACATGTTATGACAATACAATATATTTATATAAGACATGATATATTTAAGAACAAGTGATATGTTAACAATATAGTCTATCCAAGACATTACCCCCTCTCAGCATGCTTTGCGCGTCCCAAAGAATTTTTGGTACAATTCTGGTGCTCTAAGCATTGCACAAACATACCGTCTTATACTAGCAGTCCGACCAAGTCTGACCTTGAATGATCCACACTAACTAGCAAAGCCATAACAACAATCCCACTAAAAGAGTGGTGCACTGTTCACAAATTTTTAACCATTAGATCCAAGGCCCTCATCATTCATAGAATCAACATTTGACCATAGAATCAACTTGTAATAATAGTAAGTCCATGGCCGTTCTATCGCACGTACCAGTGTACCATATCATACGATGCATATTAATCTTTTATGTCTTTTATATGCATGCTTTTCACAACTCAGCATTTCATTATCTTTGTTAATCACAACTGCTTTCACAAATAGAGTTCACAGTTGAGTATAAATAGTCATTTCATGAGAGTTATAAACATGCAGGTTTTATATATTAAAATAGTAATGTTATGCACAAAAATAACAATAATAAGTATCCGTGTAAATTTTTAATCACTTGAGTCGCAGGGGTCAACCAAATAGTCCTCGACGCAGTCTCCAACTTCCGAATATGAGAAATTATCTTATCACTAGTCTCATGCCTTGAATTAAACAAATTCTAGGCCTTTAATAACCCAAACAGACTTTTTGTCTAAGTATCAAACGTTTGACCAGAATGTGGAACGTTCTAAGTCCGAACATCGAACATTTGACCAAGAGGGTCGAACATTTCATGTGGTCCAGAAACTCATTATGGACTAAAACCTAGGTCATTTCTGGATTCTAACATTTCCTAAGGTCTTACCAAAGGAAATAAGGGGTTTCACACTTCAAAAACGGGGTTCGGAGTGCTATACTCCTTTAACCAATATAAAACCAACATAAACCTTAATGATTAAGCCTACCACTAACAACACATAATCTAATACACGACAACTACCTAAACAAAGTAACAATAAGCAAATAACAACATGAGAATGAGTTAGGCTAGGATGCATACCTCCAAGGTCCAAAAAGCCTTCTCCTTCTCCAAACTCTCTTCCTCACAGACTCACAAGGATTCTCTAAGCTCCAAGTCGAGAGTGAATAGTAGAAGGGAGGGGTAGGGCTCTTATTTATAGGGCTGGAGCGTCTGATTAAGGACTGGTGGGTTTTTAGGTCCATCAAACGTTCTATGGTACGACATCGAACGTTTGATGTACTATTACCCAACGGTTCTAGGGTTTCTATCGAACGTTTGGCAAAAGCAACGAACATTCTATAAAAACATCAAAGGTTTGGTATGGTCTGACACACACACTGAACGCATGACTAGGTGAATAGTGTGTAGAGTGTATCACGACACATATCAAACATTTGATCCAACCATCGAACGTTCTATGAAGCTATCGAACGTTCCACAGAATCCTTCAAACGTTCTCCCAACGTCTAAGGCTCCAAAACAAGTCCTTAAACTTGTTAAATCTTTGGCACATTATATAAACACAATGGACATGCAAAAGATCATATGCCATATGCTAAAAACTAATCAATGAATAATAATTTTTATTCATTACAAACTCTTAATGTCAACATAAAAACTTTTGGGATTTAGGCCATAATCCCCAACAAACTCCGACTTGCCTTTAATTCCAAATAGGCACCTATTTGACTCACACTCTTAATTGAGATTCGAAATCTCTACTTGCAAGGTCTTAGTGAACGGGCCTGCCAAAATCTCAGCCAATGAAATCTCAGCTACAACTGTATCTCCTCTAGATGCCATCTCTCTAATGAGACGATACTTGCGCTCTATGTAATTCCCCTTCCTATGATTCCTTGGATTGTGAAACTACTCCTCTATTGTTATGAAACAACATGATAGGAGATTGCTATATCCCTTTGACACCAAGATCCACTAGGAACTTCCTAAGCCACACTAAATCCTTTGCTACCTTACTGGCTGCAACCTATTCGACTTCCATAGTAGAGTTTAGCAATACATGATTGCTTCACACTTCTCCCATTAAAAGCTCTTCCACCTAGGGTAAAAACATACCCTAAGGTAGACTTCCAAAAATCACGATTTTACTGAAACTCAAAATCTATGCAACCAGCAGTTGTCAAATTCTTACATTGGTAGACAACCATATAATCCCTCGTTCTCTGAAGATACTTGATTATATACTTCACCACTACCAATGTGGTGGTTTAGGGTTTGACTAATATCTGCTAACCATGTTAACTACAAAACATATGTTAGGTCTAATGCACAGTATAACATACATGGGGCTTCCTATAGCTTTCTACAGCCAAAGCATAAGGAATAACCATCATCTACTCTTCCACTTGAAGTGTCTTAAGACACTACTCCATAGTAAGAGCAACTCAATGCCTAAAGGGTAACAACCCTTTCTTGGAGTCTAGTATGATAAATCTTGCTAAGACCTTATCTATGTATGGAGTTTGGGATAAGCTTATCATCATATTTTTGTGATATAGCAAAAGCTTTATCCCTATGATATAGCTTGCTTCTCCAAATCTTTCATATCAAACTAATTAAAACAACCAGATCCTTCCTGTTGATAATGGACCACATTGTTTCCAATAAGTAGGATGTTATCAACCTATAGCACCAAGAATGTTGCTACCTTATCCTGACACTTCTTGTACATATATGGCTCATGAAACCTGATGTTCCATGACCAGGATGCCTACTTAAGTCCATAAATGGACCTTTGCGAGTTACATACCATATCCCCTTGGTCCTTAGCTATAAATCTGTTTGGCAGCATCATATAGATGTCCTATCAAGTTGTCAATATAAAAACGCTATCTCGACATCCATTTGCCAAATCTCATAGTTAAAATGAGAGAAATGGCCTAGAGTATTTGGATGGACTCAAGTATGGTTATCTAGCGAAAAGGTTTCCTCATAGTTGCTCCCCTTCTTTCTTAAATAAAAAATAAAAATAAAAACCCTTTGCCACACCATCTTCACTTGAAGGTTTTAACCTTCCCATCCACTCTTCTCTTTCTCTTGTAAAACCCATTTAAGGTGAGTTAACCCCAATTTTGGTACTTGTGGTTGTCACCGAAATCAAATCAAGACCTCAGTTTCCAAAACGTTGTGATGTAATACTAGACGTTAACCCTAATTCATGGCTTGGTACTTCCGTCAAAGTTTCATCATTAGTCTTAACGGAATGCCACGTGAGATACCATTATATGCCAATACTTGTCCCCTTAGGCCACATGGGTATGCCACGTAGGCGTATCACGGGTGGCCGAAACCACCTCAGGTCCAATCGGGGGTGGCCGGCCAGCCCCAAGGCTCTTGGGGCTGGTTTCAGCCACCCTCTTTTTGCAAGTTGGGGGTGGCCGAATCACCCTCATGGACCATGGGGGTGGCCGGCCAACCCAAAGATTTTTTTAAAGGTTTTTTTTTAAGTTTTTTTTTTTTAATTATTATTTTATTATTTTATTTTCACACGTAGGTATCTCATGTGATACACCTATGTGGCATACCCATGTGGCCTAAGGGGACAAGTGTCGGCATATGATGGTATCTCACGTGGCATTCTATTAAGACCAATGACGTAACTTTGACAAAAGTACCAAATCGTGAATTAGGATTAACGTCAGGTACCACATCACAACGTTTTTGAAACTGAGGTCTCAATTTGATTTCGGTGACAACCACATATACCAAAATTGGGGTTAACTCACAATCAATAGGTTTAATGCTGTTAGACCCTTTTACAAGAGTCCAGACCTTGTTAGAATACATAGATTCCAACTTACTTTCCATTAGGGTTGTATTCGAGCTGAGCTGAGTTTGAGGTTGTCAAAGTTGGCTTGAAAACATTAGTAGGGAGCTTGAACTTGGCTCGAGCTTGAGCAGAGTTTAGGATTTATGGTCGAATTTGGCTTGTTAAGAAGAGCTCGAACTCGGCTAGATTCACGAGTCAAGACTCCAATCGCGGCTTGAGCTCGATTGGAGTTTTGTAAATTTTAACTTTAAAAAAAAATAAAAAAATAAAACTTCTCCAATACCAGTCGAGCCAACTAGCACAATACCACCGCACAAAGGCCTGTGATCGCGTGGTACAACTACCTCGACATGCTTCTGTGCGGAGACCACCCAATAGTGGCGCGTCGCTGATCCACCGCCGTGACCGCACGCCGACACTCGCCTAGCCAAACACAGCCGGCCCATGCACCACACGGCGCAGTGGCTGCCGACGGGCCAACACTACCAGCCTGAGCGCAGATCTCTCTCTCTCTCTCTCTATCTCTCTGGGTTTTCTTTCAACTCTTGTTTTTCCTTTTTTGTTTTTTTTTTTTAATTTTTATAGAACACACTTTTGTGTCTTGTCTCTCGTGCCACAAAGGAGAAGATAAATATCTTCTTCCTCATTCCACCATAGCCACACACGTGGTTGTGGCATTATCCCAAACCAAATTTTTATGTGTTTACTCTCTCTCTCTGAGTTTTATTTCATCCCTTGTTTTTCCTCTTTTCCTTTTTTTTTTGACAGAACACACTTTTATGTGTATTGTCTCTCGTACCACATAGGATATCTTCTCTCTCATTCAACCACTACCACACACGTGCCGGTGGCATTATCCCCATTCCAATTTTTTATATGTTTAATTCGATTTCAGATTTTTTCAAATAAATTAAAAATTTTAGATAAATTGAAAAATTTAAAACTAAAAAAAAAAAAAAAAAAAGCTATATGGTAGTAGGATTTTTTTATTATATTTCTAATTTAGTAATTTATACACTATATATTTTCTAAAATATTTCCAAAAAGAAACTAATAAAATATTAATTAAATAATTTAGTTTATTGGATATATATTTCTTAATTATTGGGCGTACTTTCAAATAGCAGGATCGGCAGAATACAGATTTTAATTTTATAATTTATATAATTGAAATAGGTAATTTTTTTCAATTTAAAATCTTATTACACACATATATAAGACATAATACTTTAATAATATACATATTAACATTATAATATCATCACATATGTTTAATCATTTTTTCTTTTATAAGTGAAGTTCAACATGTGAAATATTTTAATTAAAATTGAGTAAATTGTGACTATTTTTACTCTGATATCATGATAAAATTACCAGTTATCCTAAAAATTAAGCTTGTAGAAATAGTAACATATTAACTAATAAGTGTGAATATATGTCACTAGTAACATAATAACTAATAGTCTAGTACTAACATATTAACGGTGTACATGATAACTAGTAACATATAAGTCTGACATGTTATAATTATTAACTACTAAGAGCATCTCCAGCAAGAGTTGCTAAAATAGCTACTAAAAAACTACAAATTTTCATTTTAGCTACTCATTTTGTTAGACACACTCCAACAGATATTCTATATTCCACCTTCTATTTTTTTTAAATATTAATTTTAATCATTTTTTATTATTTTCTTTTATTTCTCTCTCTCTTTAGTCTCTCTCTCCAAACCCATCGCAGCTTTGGTTCCATGGAATGGCAGACCAGAAATCAGTCAGGCTCTCATGGAAGAAGCATTGGGTGTTGATGAGAGGCAGATTTGGAGGTTAGCTATCATGTGCTCCTCCTCATCGTCTTTAGCTTCAGCTTCAGCATCATCATCCACAAACCACAACCGTTCCCCCTTTCTTGTCTCTCTCTCCTCTCTCTCTCGGCACAAGACTAATAAATCAGCAATGAAAAATCAAGATTTGAGGTTCTGGGGGTGTTTGGCGTGATGGGTTGGAGATATGGGCTACAAAACTAGGCCGTCATCTCTCTTGAGCTCCATTTTCATGTCCATGGTGATTTTGGTTTGATGGTGGAGATGGAGAAGGTGCGGCGGCAAAGTGGGTTCAGTGGTGGAGGTGCTGTTGCAAGGACGGCGGATGTGGTGGGTGAGCGTAGCAGCGGTGGGTGGGCGCCATGCCCATGGCTTGGTGTGTTCAAGGCTTCGATCAAGGAGGAGAGGAAGAGGAAGAGAGAGAGAGAGAGAGAAAAGAGGAGGAAAAAATAAAAAATAAAAAAAGACTGAAAGGTGCTACAGTAAACTTTCATATATGAAAGTTTACTGTAGTAAATTTTAGTAAAACTTCTATTTTGAAGTGTCTGTTGAAGCTCAAAAAATGCTAAAACTAGCTAAATTTAATAGTTATGTCTCATATAGAAGCTCTGCTGGAGATGCTCTAACATGCTAATATATTAACTAATAACTACTAATAAAGATTCCCATTCAAAAAAACTAATAACTAATAAGTGTAACATATTAGTTAGTAACATATTATAGTTATTAATTAACTAGTAACATATTAACTAGTAATAACATATTAAATAATAAGTGTAACATATTCACTAGTAATATAATACTTAGTAGTCTAGTACTAACATACATTGTACATAGTAACTAGAAACATGTAAGTTTAAATATTATAATTATTAACAAGTAACATATAAGTCTAACATGTTATAATTATTAACTAGTAAATAGATCAACTAATGAATAGTAACATATTAACTAGTACTAACATATTAAATATTAACAAATAACTAGTAACATTTTAATTTTTTTAACTAATAAGTTATAACTATAAATTATATTATATGTCATACATGACTAGGTAAATAACTAATACTAGTATATTATATATAACTATAGTATAAAT
This sequence comes from Betula pendula, assembly GCA_900184695.1. Taxonomy (NCBI): domain Eukaryota; kingdom Viridiplantae; phylum Streptophyta; class Magnoliopsida; order Fagales; family Betulaceae; genus Betula; species Betula pendula. The sequence continues at coordinate 7,038 of FXXK01002552.1, read as the reverse complement.
ATATAATATGTAACCATATAATGCATATTATTTAGTATAGTATTGTAACACCCCGACAAAATTATCTAACTGGTAAATGACTTAGTGGTTCGCCTCCCAACTTTAACCTCATCCAGTTAAAACTTAGAGATCATACGTTCTCAGAAATGAGAGTCTAGAGCGGAAGACTTGTCACTTATAAAAATAGAGATAATAACTAATACCCACAATTTAAAGAATACTAGAATAATTGAAAATAACATTAATATAACATAAATATTGATGTCTCCAAAAATATGGTCAAAGACCGATCATCAGAATAACATAAGGATTACAACTCAAGTCCTACGAAATCAATAACAAAATCAAAGTCTAGCCTTCAAAACATAAAGCATGTAAGCTATGTCTATCATATCACATCGGGAATCCCCTCCGACTCGCCACATCTTACTCAGCCATACAAGGTCTAGCTCCTGAAAGATTATCCAAAAAATGCTCTCTAGCTGAACCACACTGCTCGAATACTTCGACATCGTCTAAACGATCTATCAAGCAATAGAAGATCATAGGTGTAAAAGATACAAGCATAAGGCCACGACGTAGTGAGTAATAATACACAGTTTATACATGTTACCATTTGTAAACTCAGTTTGTAAATCACAGTCGTTGTATTCCCAGTTATGACATAAACATGTTATGACAATGCAGTATATCTATATAATACATGATAAATTCAAGAATATGTGAAATGTTAACAATATAGTTTACTTGAGACATTACCCCATCTCAGTAGGGTTCGCGCATCTTGAAGGACTTTTGGTACAATTTCAGTGCCCCGCAAATTGTACAAACATACCGTCTTATACTAGTAATCCGACTTCGAATGGCCCACACTAACTAGTAAAACCGTAACAGTGACTTCATTTGAAGAATGGTGCACTAGTCACAAACTTTTAACATTTGATCCAAGGCCCTCATCATTCATAAATATTTGATCATAGAATTAACTTGTAGTAATAGTAAGCCCATGACCTTTTTCTTCGCATGAGACAGTATACCATGTCATATGATGCAACATTAATCTTTCACCATCTTTTATATGCATGCATTTTACAAACTCATCATTTCATTATCTCATTAATCACAATCATTTTCATTAAAAAAAAAAATGGAGTTCACAATTACTCTAAAATGGGTAGTTCATGAGAGTTGTAAAAATACATGTTTTGTATATAAAATAGTCATGCTATAAGAACAAATAACAATAAAAAGTATCCGTGTGAGTTTTTACTCACTTGAGTTGTAGGGATCAACCAAAAGTTCTCCACACAGTATCCAACTTCTAAATATAAAAAATGATCTTATCATTAGTCTTATGCTCGAGCTAAACAAATCCTAGGCCTCTAATAACCTAAAATGATTTTTTGTTCGAGCATCAAACGTTTGACCAGAAGGTCAAATTTTTCAGGCCTGAATATCAAACGTTTGATTAGGAGGGCCGAACGATTGATATGGTCCAGAAACCCATTTTAGACCAGAACCTTGGTCCTTTCTGGATTCTAACATCTCATAAGGTCTTCCTAAGGTCTCACAAGAGGAAATAGGAGGTTTA